>JAPYYJ010001777.1:0-13727 GCA_028533885.1 Nasua narica | reverse complement strand
TAAAAAAAATTGCCCAACTTATTTATTTGCGCATTTGTTGATCTTCTTTCTCTTGGGACTACGTTTATGCTCTTTGTGGGAAGAGAGCACCTCCTTCTGTGGTCTCACTGTTTAGAACGGTACCCGGTATGGTATAGACCCTCAAGATTTACACGTTGACTGGATAAATAATTAGTTGAATTGAAGAATAAATGCTCGTTGGAAGCATAAGCTCAGAAAAAGGACTTAAAGGTCAGAAGGCACCATCAGCTTTTTAGTTACCCATAGTTAAGTACTGGAGATTACTTTTAGTTATGTGGGTATACCACTCAACTGATAGGTAAAGCCAACCATATGGCAACACATAATTTATTAAGTGATGATAAGCCACAGTTTTCCCTTTGAGAGGTCTCTCATTTCTGATTATTCGTGTTTTATTGGATTCCCTGTTTTACTACTGCCACCCAGAATCAAACTATTAACAAGTATTGAGAGTTCGGACAATATTTGTACAAATATTTGCCTACTTTCCTAACACAACCTTGACCTCATTTTTAAAAACAATGTGCTGTCTGGACAGATTTTTCAAATGACATGTGACCAAGGCCCAGCCTTCTGGCAGGTGCCAGGGTTCCTGTCTGCCGTGTCTGTCATTTAGACGTCTTCCACACACACGCTCGAGCTCACCAGCCCCACCTCACCTGTCTCTGCCCCTTCTGGACCATTCCCTAGCGTCTCTCACCTCCAAACCACTTACTGCCTCTAGAGCCACCCGGAAAATGAAGAGGGGCTTAGTACGTGATCTGTTACGTTCCCTCCAGCCCTCAAACTCTTTTAGGCTATTTATTCTAAACAGGATGTTTGTCTCTTCCTCACCCATTTATTTCCGTCTTCTGCTGCTCCATCAGAGTTGAATGAAAGAGGGGTTGTATCCCACTCTCTGTCCGTACCTTTTAGACTATTTCTTCCATTCACAATTACTCTTTCGATGATGCTGTGCACATGTGCTTGTGTTCAGATACATACACAGCACTCCGTTACATTTTTATAGTGAATCAAAATGTACAGTGAAGAAATTTAAAGGATCATCTTTTTGCAGAATCATTTCACGACTTGCGGTGCAACTTCAGCAAGTGCCTCCGCCTGGCTTTCCTCATCTGCCCAAGGAGGAGGCTGGAATTTATGGTGTCTGCTGGAAAATAGCCTATTCCCGGAATACAAAAACTATAAACCCGGCACAGTTTTTGCTTTGTAAACGGAAATTCCAAGCAGAGAGGGGTGACTTCACACCTTCCCTCCCCTCCCCTCCAAAGTCCCCTGGATTTTCCCTTGCCCCTTGAGGGTCCATGGTTTTGACTCTTCCAACACCTCCAGCACTTCCTAGGCACGCCCTTCAAACTGGCTCAAGAGTGGATAAAGCACTCTCTTTGCTTCTTTATAGAACAACGCGTTAGCAAACTAAAAGGAAATCCAGAGATACAAACAGTAAATCTGTCTCTCTTCAATCCAGGAAAGCAGCAAAGAGCATTTGTCCAGCATTTCCTTCTCCGGAGACACCCACGCTGGAGGCGAGGGCCCGGACAGATCCGCACACACCGCCACCCCTCAGAGATTTCTGCTCCTCTGGGCCCCGTGGTCCTTGAACACTGCCTTGTCTCCCGGCACACAGAATTTGCTGAACGGAAGATTCTGTTTAGTGCTAGGGTAATTAAGTAAGACTCTCTGGTTCAATCTGCTCAGACTCCCGAGGGTCCAAGTGTTGAGTACCAGCTTCAGGCTCGAGGGGGCACCCCATTTCTCAGATTTCTCAGCTTGCACAGTTGGAATGACAGGCGCAGTGCCCTGAGCCCCAAAAAGCATCCCCATCAGGGTTTCTCAAATACCGAAGTGCATACGGGTCAACACAGGATCTCGCTAACATGCACATCCTGAGTCAGTAATTACGACTGCGGCAGGTCTCAAGATTCTGCATTTCCAACAAGCACCTGGTGCTGCTGCTCAGCGGACCACGCTGTGGTCTAGAGGCCAGCATAGTGTCTCCCTACAGAGGACCAGATGGTAAATGTTCTCGGCTTTGCGGTCCACAGAGCCCTGTTGAAGCTGCTAACCTCTTCCAACAGCCACTGTAGCCAAAGGCAGCCCTGGGCAATATAATAAACAAATGAGCATGGTTCTGTGCCAATAAAACTTTATTTACAAAAACAGATGGTGGGCGGCCGTTTGTCAACCCTTTCCCTAGTCTGTCTCAGAGACGAAGAGATCAGCTCCCCTCTAGAACATTCCACATGGTTGACATCCACAGCCAAAGTCTCATCACCATGAGCATATATCCACATAAAGGACCTCCCACCACAGCTAAAATACCACACCTCAACCATGGCGTGACACACAGCATACAGTATGAAGTAGATTTACAACTAGTAATATCCTCACGCATTCCTCAAGGTTTTCTTAAATTCTAAACCCTTCCATCTCTACAAATAGTCTTCAAAAAGAAGGTAAAAGCAGTTCAAGTTTATGGATTTTTGCCTTCTTCTCTGAGGCCCACTTTCTGTTTTCCATATATATGGGATGCTAAGGAAAGCAAATCTTCCAAAGGGTGTTAACATAAGGGTTCTTTCTGGTAACTGTTCCGGAATTCCCGACCTGCTCAGAATGAGATCCAAGCATGGGGTTGGGCTGTAGCCCAGGTGGCTTTGAAAAGATGGTGATGTTAACATAGAGGGTGGTTTGAGAGGATGTAGTAGACTTCATTTATAAGAGTAAGCTCATGTTTCCAGAAGTCAAAGCAGATTAGCCAATGGTTCTTAAGACCACCTGGGGGCAGATAGAATGGAAGCCAGCTTACTACTTCATTTCTAAGGACTTCGGAGGTGGTCAAAGATTCAACCTCTCAAAAATCGAGGCTTTCACTCAGCCTGTGCATATTTCCATGCCACGTGCTCTGAGGACCCTGATGCTTTGCCATTTAGTAGCACTGGGCTTAGAATTAGCAGCTAGTATACAGCAATCAGCCATAGAGTGGTAGGACTCAGACCTCCCCAAAGAGTTTTACCAAGTACTTCTCTCTACAGAAAACTCTCTTTCCCCCATCCAGCCCCACTCTAAAGTGCCCTCAGGTCAGCCCTGAAGGCTTAGTATTTCATAGGCCTTCAGATCAAGAGGGGTACTTGGGCAATAGCTCCTCAGATCAAACCAATTGTTGAGAGAAGGCAGATTGCCAGCTAGTAGTTAAAAATATAAAAATCTAGATCCTTGCAATCTTCTTTTTAAAAATAGATCTAACAATAATGTGATGAAAATAGGAAACAGTAATTACTAGAAACAAGATAATCCACCTTATTTTCACTCCCCATGGTCCCTGTCTACATGGATTTCTTATTATATACATAATTTTTCTATTGGGAGAAAATAGGTATAAACTTTATGGAAGGCAATTTGGCAACATTAAACAAATATCTTAAGGCCAGATATCTTTTCACATAGCATCTCCATATTTAGAAATTTAATCTAAGGAAATAATTAAGAGCATAGGCATAGATGTAACTAGAAAGATGTTTATAACAGCTAAAGACTGAAAACAACCTGAAGTCTAGCACTGACGAGCTGCTCAAATAAAATATTAAATCCTTATGAAGGAATGGCACACAGTCATCACAAATGATATACGTTAACTGACAGAAAATATATTTATATCATATTATTAAAGAAAAAAAAAAGACACAAAATAGATGTATGATAGAAATCTACAAGAAAAACCTAAACCAGAAATTTTTTTCATCTCCAAGTTAGAATTCAGAGATATTTAATTTTTACATTTCTACATTTGTAATTCTAACTCTTGACAAGTATTTATTACTTGGGCTATAAAGAACTACCAGTATTCAAATAAGTGTACTCGTGATCATAGTTCAGCCATTATTACATGTTCTGCCTTTCTTATTTTTATATTTTTTCTTTTAATGGAAGAATCCTTCCTTATCTTTTTTTTATAAAACAAGGTAGTGCTGAGAAGCCAAGTGCCATTCAGCAGAACCTCAGAACATGAGAGTAAGCTGACTTCCTGTTTTCCCTGAGATTTCTGGGCCTCATCACCTCCTGCTCTTGTGAAGTGATGACTCATCAGGAGCGGTAACCCCGGGGTAGCAACGAGATTTCATTTTAATACTCTCTTATTTTCCAGGGTTCTCCAAAGACTTCTAAAGAAGGGCTTATCCTTCTTTAGAACCTCAGTTCAGGAATCAATTTCTACCCATTTTATTTTTTTATTTTTATTTTTTTGGATTTTATTTATTTATTTGACAGAGAGAAAGACAGAGAGAGAGGAGCAGGCTTCCTGCTGAGCAGGGAGCCTGATGTGGGCTCGGTTTCAGGACCCTGGGATCGTGACCTGAGCTGAAGGCAGATGCTGAAGGATGGAGCCACCCATGCACCCCAATTTTACTCATTTTAATTCAGAGTTGACCGTTTGCACCCAACAGACGTTACAGAAGGCTTGGTTGACATTCTGTGACATGTCGCTCTGGGGGAGAGATACGGCTCTCAGTAATCCTTTCCCCCTGCTTCAGGACAATTAGAATTCCATGATCAATAGGCAAAGACAAAAGCTCTCCTGGAAAGCTTTCCTTCTGTGTCCTGTCTTTCACAACATATCGTTTCTTTACATCAAGGGTTCTTTGAAATGATTAATCCTTTTCCAGAAGAATCATCTAAAAACATGTTACAGTAACCAACATCTGGAAGCAACCTAAGGGTCCATCAATAGATGAATGGATAAAGAAGATGTGGTACACACACACACACAGAAATATTACTCAGCCATAAAAAGATGAGATCTTGCCACTTTTGCCCACATGGACGGACCTTGAGGGTATTATGCTAAGTGAAATAAGTCAGAGAAAGACAAATACCACATGATTTCTCTTATAAGTGGAGTCTAAAAAACAAAATAAATAAACAAAAGAAAACCCAGACTCATAGATGCAAAGAACAGAGGGGTGGTTGCCAGAGAGGAAGGGGTTTGTGGGGGGTATGAAATGAGTGAAGGGGAACAAGAGATACAAACTTTCAGTTATAAAATAACTAAGTCATGAGGATATAATGTACATCCCAGGGGGGAATACAGTCAATAGTATTGTATTAACTTTGTATGAGGACAGATGGTAATTAGATGTATTGTGGCGGTCATTTCGCAATGTATATAAATGTTGAATCACTATGTTGTACACGCGAAGCTACTAGAATATCGTATGCCAATTATACTTCAATAAGAAATTAAATACATACTAAAATGTGTTTAGCCTAATCCTAAAGTCTTTACACTGTTTTCAAAAGGTGATAATCAACCTTATTTTAAAATAGATTTCAGCGTCACTTAGATGTCTCTTTGCTAAAAAATCACTAATTAGATGACAAGCTCCAGTCATGCTTGGGAGGAATTAGAGCAGGGCCTCAAGGAAGGCTCCTGCAGTCACAGGCGTGTTAGGAAAGTATTTCTGTCCCAGATCTAGTTCTGGTAGTACCCCAGGGCTTTGTCATGGCTGCTGGGATTTTTGGATGATAACAACAACAGAGGCTTTAAGTTTTACTGAAGAACTTAAACTGTCCCGGTGGGAGTGTGAAATTGAGTATTACGGTCTCTCTTTCAAAAATAGCTACCCTCACAGCAGAGGTCTAGAAGCCTGTCCATAAAACCAGACCAAACACTCCACTTGTACTCCCCAGCCCCTCGTTGAGCTGCTTATAGTAAGCATTCAATAGTTGTCCTTTCTGTAGAAAAATAGCATCTCCTAAAAGATAACAGGAGAACTTCTATTCATTCATGAAAAGTATCTCATACCGTTCCTTCTGGATTTGGGAGGATGTCTTAGTTCCTTGAAGCTATGGCATTGCATATAAAATTGAGACGTCAGACTCTGCATGGTCCTATTTCCCACAGATAACTTTCCCACTTTGTTGAGCAAATGTCACCTGTGCTTCTATTTCCTCCTAACTTTGCATCATTGGTTGAGGATAGAAATGTTTTAAAGTGTTGTGGATACCAAGGGAGGGATGACCAATGATTTTTTTCTGGCATAATCTTGGTTCTTGAAACCATAGATCATTATTCAACTCACTTTTCTTGGCAAGAGTCTAAGTCTATTTTAAGATTGCATGCTCATCTCAGTTCATGTTGGTTTCCACTCTCCACTAAGCCTAAAGATTCAGGTGGCAACACCGCGAATTAATTCTGGCCTCTAGGCTGTGAAAATGTAAGAACTTGTGAAATCTGAATGTGAATCTACACCTCTCGTCTTGGTAACTGATCACACCCTCTTTGCAAAAGATTTCTTTATTTGTGAAATGACGTCTCTTCTGCAAATTTCCCACTCCAAGGTGGATGTCTAATGTTTTCCCCATTTCTTTTCTGATTTTCTGATTTGTATTAATAAATACTAAATTATAATAATAGCACACATATTATAGCAGATGAAATTACATAGTAACTAAATATAGCAAATCTATGATAGAAATTGTTAGTTCCTTCTCTTCTCATCTAGGCTACCTTTTCTGTCCATTTCCAGTTGGATGGTACAAGCTAACCATGGCAAATTGCCTATTTCCCCATGTCTTTCCTCCTTAAGCAGAATACATAGTTTCTGGTGGGCCATTCACAGACCTTCTGCCTCTTTGAGGGGTGAGAGTTTACTGGAAAGAGGATATTGAATGATAAGTGTCCAAATTTGCAGATACAGCTGGGTTCATCGAACAAGGGACTCTGACTGTATTAGGCCAGAATCATTGACCTCGGGAACCTGTGAGTCCAGTTGTATGGCTTGGCCTTTGGATAGAAAATTAAGGTGAATGTTCATTAGAAGAACTGACCCCACTCTTGCCTGGGGACCTGAACAAGGATGTGACCTGATTTTGAGGATTCTCCCTCCCAGGGTCAGGTACTGAGGACATGCTGATAGCCAAGAGTTGGTACTTAGAGTCTGTCCCATTTTCACTAGGGAGGTGGCAGCCCCAGGCAAGTCACTGGGGAAGAAGGCTTGCAGCAGCCTGCAAAGGAAAGTATGGCTTGATCTGCAGGGCCCCCATACTCCTGCTGCCATTAGGGGCAGAGTCCCCGAAAGAGAATGTCTCTGGAGGGGAGGGGAATGATGCTCCCTTCTTAAAAGGGCATACACCCAAATTCCCAAATAAGTCCCATGAGGAATTATATTTTCCCTCAAGGCTGAGAGGCATTCTGGGGCTAGAAAGTGCTGGAGACTTCTTGAGAAAGTAGGCAAATTTCTGCTCTGGAAGCTGAGGGGAATTCTCTGTAGGAAATAGTGTGTCCTTTCACTGAGGGCTAGGATAGAATCCTTGCTGCTTTCAGGGAAGATGAACCAAGAGCGGGGAGACATCGGACATTTTCCTGCAGGTGGGTGGGAACACCTGGACTTAAAAAATCTTTTTCCAGTGAGGAAGGGGGCCCCAGATGTCATAAATCCGGAAGGGCCATCAGGGTAATTTATAAGTTGACTTTGGGAGTGAAAAAGCCCTACTTCTGCATTCTGGGTGCCCTTTGTGTAGAATCATACAATGTCAGGGGGAAGGAGATCAAGTAAGTCATCTTTCCATGCCCTTCCCCTTCCCAACACCTGGTGCAGAGTACCTGGATTCATTTCAGCGTTTGTCAAATGACTGATGAGGGAATGAATGAATGAATGAAGAGGCCAACTCTCCAGGGAAGAGGCCAGGGCACCCTTCTACCACTCTCTTCTTTGCACTGGTTCCCCCCGCCCCACGCCCTGCCCAGCCTATGCTCACCTTGTGCTGTTTCCACATGGCACCCAGCGGCTTCACCTCGTGCTTGCCGTGACGGCCCTCCTCCAGGCACAGATAGCACACTGGGGTTCGGCAGCTCACGCAGTACATGCTGTAGTTCTCCATTTCGTGTTCGGGACACGTAGGGAACTTGCGGGCCGCGCTGCCCCCCGCCGCCCCAGCGCCCCCCGGGCTCTTGCAGCCGCCGCCTCCGCTGGGGGCGCCCTGGGCCGCGCCTGGCGATGCTGAGGCGGCCTCGGCGGGTGCGGGCGGCGGCGGCGGCTGCACCAGGCGATGCTTAGCGAAGGGTCCGCGGGATGGATGGCATTTGAGCTGGCAGGCAGCGCAGTAGAGCACGTCGCACTGCTCGCATAGTGTGGCGGCCGGTTCCGGTGGGGTGCGGTCACACAACTGGCAGATGGCCACTGCAGCGGCTGCGGACGCCCCGTGCACGGCCCCGCGGCCCTGCTGGTACCGTTGCACGATGGCCTCGAGCAGCCGATTGCGCTGGAAGCCGCGCAGGCCTCGGTGGTCCAGGGACGCGCTGCGGTGGCACTGCGGGCACGTGATGGAGCTTGAGGAGGACGAGGACAGCGAGGAGCAGGCGGCGCCCCGGGCCGCGGCGGCCGAGGAGCCAGGCGGTGCAGGCACCATGGGCAGCACGCGAACCCCGTTGGGGGACTTGAGGCTCGGAGTGTAGGAACCATAACCACTGTCTGTCTCACTGTACAAGCTCAGCTTGTCCGCATGGTCCCCGCCACCTCCCGCACCGCCGCCCAGGCCGCCAGCTGCGCTCCCGCTCGCGCCGCTGCAGGCCGGGCCAGCCGCAGCGTCGTGGTCCAGAGGCGGCGCCGCGGCGGCGCCGGCGGGAAGCCCGGAGCCCCGGGAGTGCAGGAGCGGCTGGGGCAGGTGCTGCTCACCGTCAGGTGTCTGCACGGCGATGGTACGAGCGCAAGGAAGGCAGACGTTGTGGGAACAGGGCAAGATGATGGGCTCCCGAAACAGGGAGCCGCACACGGGGCACTTCAGCTCCTCCTCCATCGCGGCGCGGGCAGACCGAGCTTCTCAGGGTGGGAGGTGGCACGACCCAAGCTCCAGAGACAGGCAGAGGGGACCAAGCGTGGTTAGCACCGGAGATTCTGCAAGCGAGGGCATTACATAGGCATGAGCACTTCACAGCCCCGGGGCACGCCCCTCTCTGTGTCCTGGGGCCACCGCCCTAGGACCACTGGGGGCGAGAGAAAGGAGGGGATCCTCACCTCCTGCCTGCGAGGCTCCTGCGCCAGCGGCTTCAATCTGCAGCCCAGAGTCCAGAGTCAGTCGGCTGCCCTCGCGATGGCCTGTGAGGCGCTCTAGGTGATGAATCAGCACTAGCGCCGCCGCCGGCTGCAGCGCGCGTCTCTGCACATCAGGACCAGCGGCCGGGCTGCCGTTTCCTAGCTGTTCTGTTTCAACCCCTTGTCTCCAGTTGGCAGCTGCTCAGGGGCTCCTTTTTGCCCCTTCTCCGCCCCAGTCAGAGCAATCAGTAGGTGGGAAGGCGGGTGAGCAGGCCTCTCGGCCGAGGGGCTGGGTTCAGCACCACGAGGCGACGGACAGCGCCCAGAGCTTGCGGTGGAGCCCCAGCTCCTGGCGCGTGGACAGAGGGGCCGCCACCAGACGTGCAGGGTCGCAGCTCCAGCGACTGTCTCCGCGGAGCCGGGCCGGCTCGGAGATCTTCGCTCGCTGCCCTCGCCGGCGGCTGCTGGTGTGAAGCAAATGCGCCCTGGGGCTTTTTCCCCTTGGCAAGGATTGACCTGCTTCCTTGGTTCGCTGCTGCCGCTCCTGCGGCGCCTCTGACCTTGGCCGCGCGACGCTGCAGCCGGCGGGCGGAGGGCGAGTGCCCGGCTGGCTCGGGAATCCCCTCCCCGCCTCCCTCCCGCTGCCGCCGCCTCCTCCCCGCGCGGCGTGCTGAGGAGTTGTAATTTCCAGAGCAGCGAGTAGTGGGGGGCGGGGGGAGCCGAGGAGGCGTCAGCTCAGCGAATAAGGGCTTGCCTTTTGCTGCTACGGGAGTCAAGGGACAATTTTAAGGGTTTCGTAGAGAGGATCATTGTTAATAAAAATCCATTATTTGGATGGAGATTGCATCTTGAATTAGTGCAACGCCCTGCCCCGCCCCGCCCCTGCCATCCTCTCCCGCGCCTGCTCCCGCGCTCCCACCCGTCACCATAAAAGGGTAGAAGGGGACCTAAAAAAGCCAGTTGTTTACAAATGGATAGGTGGCATGGTTTGACAGTCGCTTCCTGAATCTATGATAGAGCAAAAAATGCAAGTCACAAAATGTCGGACAGCCTGAAGTCAAAGGGTGAGGTTTTATTTACGCATTGAACCACAAGCCATTTTCTGTCATGGTTTCAACCAAAAGTTCTCATCCGCGGTCGATGCCAATCGCCCATATAGACTGAGGACACAAGATAGGATTTCTAAAATGAGCCTCCCTGGCGAAACGCGAAAACGCGCCAGTTTAGGCCCTTTGGCCCTTGGAACAGAGCATCCGGGATCCTGTCCTAGCCTGCGGGGGATGGGGCTGTTTGGGGCCGGCGGGAAGTCAGTGAGCAGAGGTGTTAGTTTTATGAATGGGGAAATCTCCACGCCAGCCACGAGCTACGGGAACAGCCTCTCCCCCGCGGCCCTAGCTGTTTCGTCTGCTCTCCGCTGTTCTCTCTCAGCTGCCGAGGGAAGGATGGTGGGGGGAGGCCAAGGGCTCGGTGGGTGGGGATAGGCAAAGGAACAGTTCCGCGGTAGGCTCTGCCTACGAAGTGTCATCAAGCATGAAACAGACACAAATTAGGAAATTGTTTGTTTTAAAATGATATGAATAGTGAAGTCACGCCTCCCCGTTCTCAGCTTTTCCAGTACTCCAAACAAAGACAAGATAGGCGTCACAGAGCAAGGCGTGGAGTCTCAGCATCTGCTAGTCACCGGGTGAGGGGGCTGCTCTGGCTGGTGGGTTATAGCGGGAAAAGGCTGCAGCCCTGACTACTACTGCTGGCTTGGTGTCTAAGGACAGGGATCACTTCCAGGTAGACTACTGGGGGAGAGAGGTGGCTCGAACTTTGGCATTGCCAGGTCCTTTACTGAGCTGTCGCCCCAAATTGAGCAACTTGCTTACGCTTTCCTAGTCTCTGGTCTCGCATCTGTTAAATGAGTCAAATTATGTATGTGAACTAAATGAAGTAATCCTAAATACAAATTGTATAGCCTACTTCCGGCTTTAACATCCTATGACTCTTGCGTGAAGCAGCCTGGCCCCAGTTTGTCTTAAGATTGAAGAGCAGGCAGGTCAACCTCCTGCCACATAGAACCCCATGGAGGATAAGAGACCTGACTTGACTTCCCTTCAGCTACAGGGAGCTTAGAATAATTATTTAACCAGCTATCAGGTATCCCCAGGTGGAAGATGTTGACAAGCTTGTCCTAATCCACCTTCTATAGAAAAAACCATAATGAGCTGGGTTCTGCCTGCAAGGCTTTGATAAGCCTTCAGAAAAGTTGCTACAGTATCAGGCTGTGGATGCCAGGCATGAGTATAGGTAGGTCTATGATCGAATGTACTTCAAGATGCATTTCTTGTGATTTTAACATTGTGATATTTGAGTGAATCCCAGCCCAGCCTCCTGGTGACTACAAAGAAAGTAAATAACCTCTTATGGTAGCATTATAAACAGCCCCCTTCCCCACCAAGCAGTTATAAACCTGAGACCCACTCTTTGTCATTTTCAGACCAAGGTAAACTGCTTAGGGGCATTGGGAGGGCTGCTGGAGGGGTATGTAAATCTTTTCCTGTACAGAGGACCTATAATTCCAAAAACTCTGTCACTCAGGCTGAGCATGATTTTGTTTCCTTTGGGGAGGAAGCTCATCTAATACATCAGAGTTGTACGTCTAGGCATTTCTCACGTGCCCTCCGTCCCTACCACCTCAATTCCACAAACTACCAGCTTAGCCTCGAACTGCACTGTTGCTAAGGCATTGCTCACTTGGGGGGAGTGGTATTCTACAGCTGCTTTGTATGAGCTGACGTTACAGAGCCAGTTCCAACATTTCACTGTATAGAAACATAATTATTAACAATTGTCAGTATTGCCTGTAAAAAGCCCTCTTTCCATCCCAATTTTGCCACATGCCATACGGGTAGAGCAGTCTTAACAGACTGGTAGGACCAGTCTGCATCTCTGGTCCTCAGTTTTTTGTGTGATACAATTTTAGGATAGAATTCATTGAACTTTAAATTTCCTTTTGGGTCTAAAACAAGGTGTATGTATATGTTATTAACAACATATATGGTATTAATAATATATCCTACTTAGTAAAAGTGACTCATGAAGAAATTTGATCCCAGGATTGAATGCCATATGCATTTTTTCCAAGTCACTTGTGTATTATTGAATAACGATTCTGTATATGTTATTAATAACAATATATCCTACTTAATAAAAGTGACCCATGAAGAAATTTGATCCCAGGATTGAGTGCCATATGCATTTGTTTCAAGTCACTTGTAGGGGGGCCATGCAGAGGGTAAGGCAAGTAAGGCTGGGAGGTCTAAGATCAAGGCACTGGCAGACCTGGTGTCTGCGGACACCATTTGCTCATTTGTAGCCTTCTCGTCTTGTATCCTTACATGAATGGAGGAGGGGAGTGAGGAGGGCAAGCCATCATGTCTTTTCTTGTAAGGGTAATGATCCCTTATAAGGGATGAGATGAGGTTCCACCCTCATGACCAAATTAGCTCCTGAAGGTCCTGCCTCCTAATACCACCACACTGAGGGGTAAGATTTCAATGTATGGATGAAGGGTGGTGGGCACAGATGCTCAGTTCAGAGCACAATGTGGAAGTATAGTCTCACATATAATCTCATTGAATCTTCACAAACAACCTTGGGTCACCACATTTCCTCGAACTTATGCTGGACATATGTTTACATGTGGGTGTGGCTGAAATCAGGAAGTATCCTACAGTTGAGAGTTATCTCTCCCTCCCCTTACCCAGACCTTGAAAATTCTTTATTAAATTAATGTGCATCTTATAATCACTTAGAGTCATGGGATTATTTTATTATAAGCAAGGAAACTCAGATGCGGAAGTTCAAGGTCTTGCAACCTGTGATGATGATGGACCTAGAACGGGTCTGACTTCAAGTTCAAGCATTTTCCTTTAAGCCGCAGTTGCCAACTTCCCTCGGAGCTTTGAGTAATTGGTGGACGGTAGAGGGGAGATCAGGAATGCAGACAAGCCGTGCTCTGTTCTCACTCAGCACTGGTGAACACGAGGCTGTCCAGGCTACGCCCACCCTCCAAGTTGGGTGTGCCTCTGATACATTCTTGGAAGAATCCTGTATTATTTCTCTGTAGCACTACCATCATCTGCTATTTAATTTGTGTATGTCTCTCCTCTAGACAAGAAGCTTCTCCAAGATGGAATCGTGTCTGTCTTGTTCCCTGCATTGTGTTTTCTCCACCATTGCCTGGCTCCTAAGTTTTCTGTCTTTGTGGACTAAACTCACTGGCTGTAGGTTCAAGATTATGCATCCCCATAACCTATAGTATAGCTCTGGTGGAAATCTTTTTTTTTTCTTTTTCTTTCTTTCTTTTTCTTTTTTTTTTTTTCCTGCAGAAGGTATCAACAGACCCACATGGAAATTTTCTCCTTTTAAGTCTCAGGTTCAAATAGGTTATTTTTGTTTTGTTCTTGTGTGTGTGTCTATGTGTGCATGTGCTGGTAAAGATCACAGGCCCAAAATGGAGTCACTTATGCTAAGACCCACATCACCAAACATAGACTTAATTACAATTTTGGCTCTCCTAGAAATGGAGTCTGGAACCAGTCCATCAGAAATTGCCTGATTAGCACTCACTAGGTAATTTGCCTAATAGAGCCTTGTCATCGCCTAGAGAAACTCACCTTGTAATAACCAACC
>JAPYYJ010001776.1:0-13730 GCA_028533885.1 Nasua narica | reverse complement strand
TAGTCATATGGAGCACCTGAAATTAACTTTAGATAAAAGTAGCAGCTCACTTTCTTATTTTGTACAGCATTATGACACAAATATTTTAAATATCTCTGTGAGTAAAGTTCAATGTATTTGTTAATTTGTTTTTTTAATTGATTCTAGTGGAAATTTTTGTTGGGGCTGCTGAGGACTCCAAATGCTAAAAATTTTTCTAAGGTTATTAATTTATTCAATATATCCTTTTTTGAGAGGGGGAGGGGCAAAAAGAAAGGGAGAAAGGGAACCCTAAGCAGGATTCACGCCCAGAGCCAAGAACATGGAGCTCAGTGTAGGGTTTGATCTCACAACCCTGAGATCATGACCAGAGCTGAAATCAAGAGCGGCACACCCAGCTGACTAAGACACCCAGATGCCCTGATATATCCTTATTTTTTATTACATCCTATTCCAAGTGCTATAAGTGGAATAATAAATAATACCAAGTAGTCATAAATGTTTTGATAAAAAAGGTAACAGAGAATAATAGGGATGGTCAGAGTAATCCTCTCTAAGAATAATAAGATGATCTTCAATTTTTCATTTATATTTTTCATTTATATTAATTTTTCATTTATATTTTTATTTTATTATTTTTCATTTATATTTTAGTATATTTAAATAATTATACCAAGTAGCCATCCTGAAAGCAAAAAAAATGTGTCCTATAGTACTTCGTAGTTTTAGTTCTACCAGTTAGGTAAAGGTTTGAGAAAGCTTGAACTTCAGAAGGAAATATTGCCTCTGTGTTTGCGTGTGTGTGTGTGTCTTTCAGGATATATCTGAGTGTATGTGTAACAAACAAAATCAGACAAATTGTGGTTCTGAAAAGCACCAAAGATCTATATTAAGCCTTATGTTCAAAAGCTAGCCATACACCAACAATGAACTGTCAAAAAGAGAAATTAAGAAAATAATCTCATTTATAGCAGCATCAAAAAGAATAACATACTTGGGAATAAATTTAACCAAGGAGCTACCAGATATGTACACTGAACATTAGAAAACATTAAGGAAAAGAATTAAGTTACAAGTAAATGGAAAGATATCTTATGCTCATGTATTAGAAGAATGAATATTATTAAAACGTCCATACTACCCAAAGCAATCTACAGATTCAATACAATCCCTATCAAAATTTTAATGATATTTTTCACAGAAAGAGAAAAAAAATCCTAAAATTCATCTGGAACTCCAAAAGACCCTGAATAGCCAAAGTGATTTTGAAAAAGAACAAAGCTGGAAGCATCACACTTTTTGACTCCAAATTGTATTAAAAAGCTATAGTAATTAGAGCGGTATAGTATTAGTATAAAAACAAACATGTATGTGTATATTGGAATATACATACCACAATGGAATTTTTACTCAGCCTTTAAAAAGAAGAAAATCTTGTCATTCGTGACAATATGGGAAAACCTTGAGGACTTTATGCTACGTGAAATGACAAATACTGCATAGTATTACATAAGTGGAACCCAAAAAAAAAAAAAACTGTATTCCTGCACAATTGAAATTTACTAAGAGGAAAAGAGGTAAACATGAAATGATGAATGTGTTAATTCACACAATGGTGGGAATCTTTTCACAGAGTATATTTATACCAAATCATCACATTGTACACTTTAAATATCTTACAGTTTTGTCAATTATACCTCATTAAATCTGAAAAAAAACTAAAACAGGAAATCTGAAATTTCCTGAATTTCACTCAAAAAGATGACTACTTAAATAGTCATTAGGAGGGAAAAAAGGCTGTTTTAAAGACACACGGAAGTTATGTACAATGCAACATGTGTTTAGTGACCTTTTCGAAGAACTTTATCAGGCAAAGCTGAAGTTGATTCCCGAATGGAGGAGTGTTTGAGCACCCAGTGAGAAATCAGTCATCCTCCAAGAACTGAGGAAAAGGCCCTGTGCGTTATAGAGCAAATCATGTACATCTCTTGCCAACTAGTTCTACTAAGCGGGTCTTTCAGGGTTTTTTTGGTTTTGTTTGTTTCTTTGTTTTTGAGAAACAGTTGTTAAATGCTTCCTAGTACGCTGTTGCCTATTGCTGCCAATTGGAAGCAACAGGAGCTTTTACTGAAACTGAACGCAAACTCTAGCATGAGGTACATATGGGTTCAGACATGAAGAGACAAGGCGTATGTGTTAAAACATTGTCGACAAAGGAGACAAACAGTGCCTTCAAACATGAACCTCAAGTCCAGTGTGCTAAGGAACTTACCTTTGATTCAGTGCCTGAATTCTGTTACTAATGTCAATACCTGAAATGAAAAGATGAGTCTAACAGCATGAGCTATGTCAATATAAAGATCATATTAAAGTCTGTTATTAATTCAACAAAGCCCTCTACATTCTTTTTTAAAAAGATTTTATTTACTTATTTGAAATTGAAAGAGTACAGAAGGAGAGGGAGAAGCAGATTCCCTGCTGAGCAGAAGGCCTGACAGAGGGTTCCATCCCAGAACCCTGAGATCACGGCCTGAGCAAAAGGCAGATGCTTAACTGACTGAGCCACCCCTACACCCCTACTAAACCCTCCAAACTTTGAATGGAAGTAGTACATTTTAAAAAGGGTGAAGGAGACTATAAATATATTAAAATGAAGGGCAAGAGTAGAGGTAGAGTCGAATAAGCATTTATCTGAAACAAACCTTTTCACTTTCAATCACCTACTGTTACTTATGAGTGTCATATTTGCCATTACTAGTGATAAATCACATTTGCCACTTCAGATTATAAGCACTGATTTGTAATTGAGTTGCTCTTCATGAGACAACTGTATGTATTGTGCTTCAGGGTGACTGACAGCAAGGATTAAATGCAAAAGTCTGAAAGAACAATAATTATGGCATATAACAAGATTAGTTACAAAGTGGAAGATTTTTACAGTTCTGTATTATAAATATAGAAGAATATTGCAAATCCAACTATTTGTTTCTTTTTTTTTTTTTTTAAAGATTTTGTTTATTTATTTGACAGAGAGAGATCACAAGTAGGGAGAGAGGCAGGCAGAGAGAGAGGGGGAAGCAGACTCCCCACCGAGCAGAGAGCCCGATGTGGGACTCCATCTCAGGACCCTGAGATCATGACCTCAGTTGAAGGCAGAGGCTTTAACCCACTGAGCCACCCAGGCGCCCCCTATTTGTTTCTAGTAAGTGTTTCAGATGGTTAATAATTATTTCAAACAATGTTGAGTACTTCTAGTGTTTAGGCAAGAATAGAAATATTAAAAATTATATATATATGTGTGTGTGTACCACAAATACATTGTATTAAAATTTACATAAGAAAGGTGACTGGAAGAAATTCCTTAAACTATTTTAGTTCAAATATCTCTGCTTCTGGCTATGGTGCAGTCTAGCTAGTCTACCTGCTATAATCAACTGTAAAACTGTACAAACTATATAAGACAGCTCTCATCAATTCATGGGCAAGTGACAGCACAAGACTATAATCCACAAAGAGAGGAAATTCTCAAGGTAAGCCCCAGGGTTGCCCTGGTCTGAGGAGAATTTCATAATTCCACTGTAGCATCATAATTCCAGTGCAACAATTCAAGCAGAACCCTAAGAGGAGGCAGAGTTTTGATTTCGGGGCAAAGCTAAAATGATTGGATTCAGCTAGATACAACACTGTAAAGGAAAAATTAGTACAGAAGCAGACACCCCAGAGTATGAAAGTCTCTTCCAAGTCCTTGACTGAGGGCTTCACTACAAATAGGTAAGAGGAGCCTACCACAGATTTAGGAAGTGGTTGCTGTGGGATGGGTTCAATGTACATGTAATTTGAGCCTAGAAAGTGACAATTGGGTAGAAAAAACATTTGAAAAAAAAGTAGGCCCCAAGTTTCTCAAACATTGTTAAAGACCTTGATCTAGAGATTTAATAAATTTAGCAAATCCCAAGCAAAACAAGTACAAAAGAAACCACACCAAAGTAAATCATAACCATATTTCTTTAAGTTGAAGTAAAGTTTAAATCTTGAAGTCAAAGATAAAAAAACACATGAGAGGAAGTAGGGTAAATGACATCTATTTCTCATTAGGGGAAAAAAAAAGCAGAGACCATAAAATATCTTTAAAGTTCTGAATAATAAAAAAAAAAGGTCTATGAATCCAGAATTTATTATTCAGTAAAACTGTCTTGTAGAAACAAGAGTGAAAATATTTACAGAGAAATTAAATCTGAGAAAATATGTCTTTAATTGTACTGAACTATAAAAAGTGCTTTAACATGTTTTCAGGCTGAAGGGAAAAGATACCATGTAGAAAACTCAGAAGGAATGAGGAGTGCTAGAAATAGTAATTAAGTGGATAAACAAAGAAGTATTTGTATTTATTCCCTTTTATAATTCTCTGAAAATGACTAAAAATAAAAATTACACAGTTGTAATATAGAGTTAATGCATACAGAAATATAATTTATAACAATAGTGCAAAGGAAAGGAAGTAGGTAAACTAAATGATAATATTGTAAGTCATAACATTCTGGAAATGGAGATTTTGAAGTGTAAAATGTAATAAAGGAAAAGTGTAGGAAAGTAGGAAGAGAGAATTGTGATGTGGGAACTGAGTAGTGAAGTATCAAGTGTGCATTGGTGAAATATTGACCCTACTATATGCATAAATTAAGAATGTGCATTCCTAACCCTAAAGCACTACTAAAAATAATAAAAAAGAAGTATAGATAAGCCAATAGAGGATAAAAATAGAATAGTAAGAATATTCTACAGTAAAGGGAAACATAATTTCCTTTACTACTCATGAAGGGGTTTTGGAATATCGGTGAGGTTTAGTGGAGTGGAGTCAGGAGCCAATGACCAAGAAAGAATTCTTGAGACATCTTTGGTGCAAAATGGTGGTTTATTCGAGCATGGGGACAGGATTCGTGGACAGAAAGAGCTGCTGCCTTGGAGTCGTGAGGGGTGGCTGATTATGTACTATGGGGTTGGGGGAGGTAAGGAAAAAAGGAAGGATTTTCATGATTTTCATATGCTGAGGAAGACTCACAGGATACCACAGGCTTTGCCATTGTCCCTTTAAGGTGGTTTTTCCCTCTAGCAAATCATTAACATAAAAATAGTTGGGAACTTCCTGGAGGAACATTATACTCTGCCTGCTTCAAGTACATGTCAATGGGCTGCAGATTATAAGGACATTTAATTGTATCTACATTTCCTTCTGAAAGTTAGGTTATTGCTAGAAACGCTTTGTTCTTGTAGACTGCTAAAATATTTGTTACCCGAGGGAGACTTAGGTCTTGCAGGATTGTGATCTCTATGGGTTAACTATTTGTTTTAGTACCTTCACATATTTTCCAACCTAGAAGCTCTCTGAATTCCATCCATTTTGATTTCTATGGAGGCTTCATTAGTTAACATGATTAAATCATTGGCCATCAGTAATTAATTCAACCTCTACAAAATGTGGGATGTGTGTGTGTGTGTGTGTGTGTGTGTGTGTGTGTGTGTGTGTGTGTGTGTGAAAAATCCAACCCTCTAATTTCAAGGTTTGTTCTCTTGGCAACCAACAACCATTCAAATGGATTTGTCAAAAACAACTTCATTAACATATATCCAGGTATGGTTGAAAGGGGACTGGTATGAATAACAAAAGACCTTTTCTCCTTTAGAGCTCTTACCACATGGAAAATCCCACCAGTTTTTAGGAGCTCTGTGCCAGAAAGAGGATGAAATCCAAATCTGTATTTCTTATAGTGAAATACAGTATCACATCTCTTGACCCCAGAAAAGGCAAGAAAGTTGCCCTAGCTTATGTAGCAAGACAAATAAATTAAATTTGAAATGTAAGGATTGAATAGGAAGAAAAAAAGTATAATTTTCAGGTGATAGATAAAATTATCCACATGGAAAATCCAAGAAAGTCTACCGATAAACATTTAGATCAAACACAAGTTCATCAATATGCTAAACACTAGATAAACATAAAAGCTTCAAGAATATTCCTGTATGATAGTATCAAAAATTAGTGGCTATAAAAAAAGATACCATTTACATTAGAAAAAAATATAAAGAAACTTAGAATCTAACAAAATATGTGCAAGTCCTTTAAGGAAAAATCATAAAATATAATTTAAAAACATAAAATAATGCTAAAGTAACATAGATATTCTATTTTCTGGATAGTAAAACTGAATTTACTATTGTAATGAATGATAAAATTCCAATAAAAATCCTCTAAGCTGATTTTAAAATTAATGTGGAAAGCAGAATGAAGATAATCCAAGTCATACCTGAAGAAAATAATGGTGGAAAAGGTGAGGATATAACTTACAAGACATTAAGTTATTAAAATATTATAGTATTGGTACAAGGAGAGATAAAATTATAAAATAAAATAGTCCATGAACAAACCCTAGCATTTGATATTTTATAGAGTGAAAGCTATAAAACATGGAAAGATTATTTAATAAATGATGCTATGAAAACATATATATATATTCTAAATATGCATATATTCCTCACATATATATACATTATATATGTTTACTGCTTCACAATATACACAAAAATTAAGAGTAATACAAGATTAGTGCATAGGAAGAAATATTTTTAATGAAAAAAGTTGATATTTTAATATAAGGGAAGTGAGAAATAGTGAACAGTATAGAATACTTGTACATCATTAAAAATATAAATTTAGATCTCTTATACTTTATATCATACTGACTCTAATGAGTTAGATATGTGATCATTTTAACAACAAGGAAAAAAGTGGGTTTTGAAATTTGGAACAGGGAAAACTGATACATAGTAGAAGATATAATAAGAGATTAGCTATATAAAAATCAAAAACTACTTAATAGTAACAGAAATGAAGAGGAGCAGAATATATGACCCCAGAAGGAAAACAAGCAAAATTTATACAAATAAAAAGCTAAAAAGATACAATATTTGTAGAAGACAAAAGGTGGATACTATATATGTATAGCATACATAGATATATATCATATTACATGTAATATATGTATAGATATGTATCTTAAAAATCAATAAGAGGGCAAAAAAGATCAGAAAGACAAATGGAGAGAGTTTGAAAAGGCAACCCAAAGAAGCAATACATGTGAATAAAGAACATAATTTTTGTTTGAGGACATTAACTTTATTTTTAATTCAGGTGTAATTAGTATACAAGGTTACATTAATTTCAGGTGTACGATCTAATGAATCAGCAATTGTATACATTACTCAGTGCTTATCAAGACAAGTATATTCTTCATGCCCTTTATTTTACCACTCTGTCCTCCCATGTTCCTTCTGGCAACCACCAGTTTGTTCTCCGTATTTAAATTAAGTCTTGCTTTTCTCTCTCTCTTTTTCTTTGTTTTGTTTTTTAAATTCCATATGTGAGTGAAATAACATGATATTTGTCTTTCTTTGACCTATTTCACTTAGCATTATCCCTCTAGGTCCATCAACGTTGTTGCAAAAGACAAGATCTCATTCTTTATTATGGCTGAGTAATATTCCATTCTTTATATATATTATTCTTCTTTATCCACTCATCTATAGATAGATACTTGCCATACAGTAGATAGATACAGATAGATAAAATGGCCATATCTTGGCCATTGTAAATAAGGCTATAATAAACATAAGAATGCATATATTTTTGAATTAGTATTTTTGTTTTCTTTGGATAGGAAACAAAGTTTTACATTTAAAATCATTAACTTTTAAAAAAAACAAGTAGAATTGGTTTTTGTTGGTGTTCTTGTTACTTTTGACTATCAGACTGACAAAATACAGAATGTTAAATATATTAGATCCAAAATGTCTAATATAGGCACAAGCCTTGGGAAATGAACACTTCCTTACTTGGCTTTGTCCACTTATTTAAAGAGGTAAACTGAGGCAAGCTCAAATTACCAGAAATTGAGTTTATCAAGAATAGTAGAGGAATTGCAGTTTGGGAAACACATTTATAGCGAGCTGCAGGTGAGTCCTTTGAGGGTTTGGGCAGCCTGTATTTATGGGCAAGGTGTAAAAGAGGAGGAAGTCCATACAGGATCCCAGCAATTAAGTTGATTGGCTTAATGATGTGGAGGGATTCTTGGCAGATCCTCACTGTTCATGGAATGAGTTTTGGTCTTCTGTAAATGAGGTACCTAACGGAAATCAGTCCTTCGGTTCTAAAGTTCCATTCTTTTGAGATGCATACGTGAGATTCTCTATTTCATATCATCCAGGTCCACTTGAAATTGAAATCCTTCCACAGTCTGTATTATTTAACATAATATTTTTGCTGTTTCCAGAAGAAAGTTTGACCTGAGGTTCAAAAGCCTGAGAAGAGTATAGAACTTTTGGCTAAGGTTCTCCAATTCTAGAATTTTGCTTTAAAAAAAAAATTGTACATACCAGTAAACAGTTTCATTGTAGCAATGCTTAGAACTAAGTGGGAAAATATATATATATAATTATATAATACATAAATAATTATATATTTATATATAATGTATATAATTTATATGATATATAACTTAGTATTAGAAATATATTGTATAATAATTATATAATTATACATTATATAATATATAACCATATATAATGTATAATATTGTATGTGAATATATATTATATATGTTATATATATCCTTCAGAAGCAGATATAACATGATGTAGCTATACACTAAAATACAGTGACCCATGAAATGTCCTGGAAATTTATTTATGATATGTTGAATTGAAAATTTTATTGTTACGAATCCATATATGCAATATTAGCCCATTTAGTTTGCTGATTTAATATTATTTTATAAATTCTTTAAATATAATTATAAATATGAATATGTTTTCTAGTGAGAAAACATCAGTGAAAACCTTTCCACTTGACAAAAATTTGCTATCAAAGACAAGGGTTTTATTTTTATCATGGGATTACATGGTTTCTTGTTTGGCTTTCTTAATTTTCTGTGTCTTCTACCTTTATAACAATACATGTGTTAAATTACTACCTTTTATAATTAGAAAACATAAATAAAATTTATTAAAAATTAAAATCATTCCATTTCTTAAATATTATTTTCATCAAATGAGTAAATAATTTACGTACGACTATTTGTGGCTTTAGGATTGGAAGCTTCTGTGAGCTTTCGGCTGTGTCTGCATTTTATATGATCATTGCCCAGGGCATAGAAACTAAAGGTAAAGATAAATAAATTGCTCACATTCCTTTAGCTGAAACTTATTGTAGATTTATGAAATAAATGAAATATAATGTATCCAGTCTGTTTTGGCCACTCTGAAAGTGGGTAATGAGCCTTACAGCCAAATTAATCACAGAAATCTCCACTCTGATATATTTGATCTGCAAAACAGATGAAGCCACTTGCAGCTGTCTTTTCAATCCAAATGAAACAGAACATATATTTCGAGACGTTGTTGAAAAGTTCAGTTTAACCGGAGCTTTTGAGAATAGCTATTGTGGTTCTTTTATTCTGGAAAACGTGGAGGAAAGAAAATGTAATCATCATCATGGGAAATACTGGACTAGTTATTTTTTGTAATTAAAAAAATATCTTTACTATATTCTTCTGAGAAAGGTATAATTTTCTTGATTGTATTAACAGGAAATGTAATCAGAGATTATATGATTAATCCAAATCATCCATTTAGGAATTGAGAAAAGTAAAATTTGTGCATAGTTTTTTTTTTAATTAAAATATCTATAACTTTTTTTTTGCTGAGGAAAGACAAGGAAAGTGGTTGGCATGATTATAATAGTCTCATTTTTTTTTTTCTAAATGGGATGAGAAGTCTGTCGAGTAAAATATGAAAATAATCCTGAATTTCCATTTTTTTCCTATATTGCCATTTCCATAAAGCAAGAGGGCCAGTTTTTCTTAGAATTTACCTGAAACTCCTGTTTTATAAGAACACAGTTATCTAGGGCAGACCAATCTAGAGAGCAACTTGTTTTCAGAACATACAAGAATAAGATCACCTTTATTTTAAAAATGTTACCAGAAGATCCAGAAAATTGTGTAAATGAGATTCTAAACTTTTATAAGAGGATAAAGTAAATAAAAAACTTCCCTTAGATGGTAATAGTCAATTTTCTGTCTTTAGATCAAAGAAATTGTAGCGTATAGGAAGCATATGAATCAAAGTCAAAACTTGTTAACCTGAAAATAGCTGCAATGAGGCAAACAAATGTTTACTTGGGATGAAAGAATTATAATTCAGGGAAAACAGATTCAGGTAGAAACTAAAATAGTGCCCTGCTTATAGTGTGGAAGCAGAGAGTTTTATGAGGAAAAGGAAGGGGGGCAATTACCTGAGTTGAAGAAAAGAGAAAAAAGAAAATTTTCTAGAGATGTTAACAAGCTAAGCTTCTCTGGGTTATACACTTTGGCCCCTGATTCTGTCTTCTGAAAGTCCACAACCATCAGTCTTGTGATCAGGATGTGCATTTGCCTGCTGATTTCTCAAGCAATTACTAAAATAATTTTCATTTTGCCCAGTCCAAAGGTCCAATTCAAACAGAGACAGATAAAACAGTTTCTTTGCAGTGACCCCTCTAGCTCCATTTTTCTTTTTCTTTTAATTTAATTTAATTTATTCTTATTAATTTAATTTATTTTTAATAATAATTTAATTTAATTTATTAATTTAATTTATTTTATTTTTTAATACCTATGTATTTTTAAAATTATTAACATATAATGTATTATTTGTTTCAGGGGTTCAGGTCTGTGATTCATCAGTCTTACACAACACACAGCACTCTCCATAGCACATACCCTCCCCAATGTCCATCCCCCAACCTAACCCTAACCCCCTTTCCTCCAGCAATCCTGTTTGTTTCCTGAGATTAAGAGTTTCTTAGGGTTGTCTCCCTCCTGATTTCATCTTGTTTCATTATGTCAGTATTTCACATTGGAAGAAATCTAGCTGTTTATTTAACTCAGATGAGCTGGGTCTTCATGTGCAAACTCTATTGAGCTCAGGTCTGCCTTGAAGTTTTGTCTTGTCAACCAAAACAAACAAACAAATAAAAAAAAAAAAAAACCCTAATCAACTCGGAAATGATCCTAGTAATGTAGGTTTTTAGAGCCTGTGGGACGTAGAGAATAGTCTTAGCTTGCCAGAAGGCAGAGTAAACAAAATGCCCATTAGACGTATGTGTTCACTCCCTGATATTTCTTTGCATTATTGAAGCAAATTTATCTTTCTGCTTTCGCTCTCTCTCTTACTATTTGTATTAGTTTTTTAGGGTTACCATACAAACTGCCATAGACTGGGAGGCTGAAACAACAGAAATTCATTTTTTCACAATCCTGGAGACCAGAAATCAAAGGTCAAGGTGTTGGCAGGTTTGGTCAGAGGCTCCTCTCCTTGGCTTGCAGATGGCCGCCTTGGCCAGCTCACTGTGTGCTCACGTGGCCCTTTCTGGGTATGTGTGCATTCCTGGTATCTCTCTTATAAGGACTTCAGTCATGTTGAATATGCGCACAACCCTTTGGGACTCTTTTTAACATAATCACCTTTTTGAAGGCCCTATCTCCAAATGTGTTTACTTGGACTAAGGCCCATCCATATGGCCTTATTTAACTTCTGTTCTTTAAAGGGCCTATCTTCAAATACAGTTACATTTGTTACATTAGTTAGGTACTAGGGGATGGAATTTTAATGTATGAATTCTGGGAAGATACAATTCACTCTTTAATGCCATATTTCCAATTTTTCCTATATTAAGAAATCCAGCTTTGGATTTTTGTTATTTTTAATAAGATTTTTTTTTTAAATTTTGGGGGGGCTTGGTGGGGCAGAGGGAGAGGGAGAAAGAGTGAAAGAGAATCCCAAGCAGGCTCCATTGTGGAGCCAGAAGCAGGGTTTGATCCCAGAACCCTGAGGTCATGACCTGAGCTGAAATCAAGAGTTGGCTGCTTAACCGACTGAGCCACCCAGGCACCCCTGGATTTTTGTCTTTATATCCTACTCAACAAAACAAAACTACCAGTTAATCAAACATACCATTTTCATTAAGATAAGTTGTAAGAATCCTTGTATAGTTACTACAATGGCCTGTTTTAAAAAAGTACACAGTCAATACATAGTTTCTTAAGAGTGCCCTTTGTATGGTCCTAGCCCTAAATTCAAAAGATATTTCTAAGATATTCATTCACCTTCCTCAGAGGGATGCTATTGCTAAGATATTCTCCTTATAGTTTCATCCTTCCCTGAAAAACAAACAAACAAACAAAAATAACTGTCTTTGGAAAGTCTACTACAAGTTTTCTCTAATAGGTATAGGTATAGAGAATACAAATACATTGTTACATGGACTTCTTTCAAATATGGTCTCAAATTCCCCTGTCCCTCAAATCTTTCCTTCA
Source organism: Nasua narica (assembly GCA_028533885.1). NCBI lineage: Eukaryota > Metazoa > Chordata > Mammalia > Carnivora > Procyonidae > Nasua > Nasua narica. The sequence goes on along the minus strand of JAPYYJ010001776.1, from coordinate 1,344 downwards.
ACCATGTATTTACTAAATCCCCAGGACTCTTCATTCTACCTTTATAGTGACTGTAAAATTCACCACCTTTTAACATTCTTAGGTCCCATTATGATTCAGAGGGACTGTTGAAATTACTTCTAAGGTGCTGTTCTCCGACTTTCAAACTTTTTTAAGATTTTATTTATTAATTTGACAGAGAGAGAGATCACAAGCAGGTAGAAAGACAGGCAGAGAGTGAGCAGGAAGCAGGCTCCCTGCTGAGCAGAGAGCCCTATGTGGGGCTTGATCCCAGAACCGTGAGATCATGACCTGAGCCGAAGGCAGAGGCTTTAACCCACTGAGCCACCTAGGCACCCCTCTGAATTTCAAACTTTTAACCCTCCAAGTTATATTATATATTGTTATTAGAAGTTATTTCCTTAAAATAAAAAAAAAAATGAAGTACCATTATTCTTCTCAAAAACCTGCTCTCCCTGATTGTTACAAAATAAGCCAATAAGCCAATCAAACTACTCCTGCATTACTTTCAAACCCTTGCAATATCTGGGAATTTAATTTTCAGTTAATTATTTAGCTACATGTCATTATACCATTCAAATTTGATAATATTATTACTAACTTAAGCCTTCTTCCCATTCAGTATTCTGGGAGATTTCTTTCCTCTCTGCTTCTGCTTAAGCTAGTAGTTTTCAAAGTGTAATCACTACTGTACACTATCGCCAAGACACTTTCTGCAAGGTCTCCGTGATTAAGACTATCTCCGCAACAATATTAAGATAGTCCTTGTCTTTTCAATCTCTGTCTCATGTGAGTATAAAGTGGAAATTTCCAGAGACTAGGTTGACATAAAATAGGTTTATTATTTTATAATAAATTAGTAAATGCATATTTTAAATTTTTAGCAGTTTTTTTTTTTTTTTTAAGATTTGTTTATTTATTTGAGAGAGAGCACATGCCTATGCAAGTCAGGGGAGGGGCAGAGGGAGAGAATCCTCAAGCAAACTGCCCTGCTGAACTTGGAGCCAGGCTGGGGCTCCATCTCAGGACCCATGAGATCATGACCTGAACCAAAACCAAGAGTCAGAAACTACACTGATAGAGCCACCCAGGTGCCCCTTTTTAGCAGTTTTAATTCATAATGTGAGAATACCAATAGATAAACGCACATTTCTTAATTTATATTTTCCTGTGCACATTTTTTCTTTAAAGTCCTTTTTGGTGCTAGACACATTTTCTAAATGTAAAGGGTTTTTGAGACCTGAAAGTTTGAGAACAATTGACTAAAGCTGTTTCCTGTCACTGAAATGTGTTTTCTTCTTTTTTTTGGTTGCTGGGATTCTATATGCTCTTTAAGATTCTTCC
>JAPYYJ010001775.1:0-13731 GCA_028533885.1 Nasua narica | reverse complement strand
TTCTTAAATTTCATGCTTTATTTTGTTGTGATTTAAATGTTTGATCTACTAATATTTATTTCACTGGAAGGTTAGACATAGTAATTAAATTTTATATTTTTTGTGATGTTTACCCACTTGTCCCCATAAATTATTTTTTTTAATTTATTAACCTCTTCTATTATGAAATGGATTTTTATATTCCATTTTTATGTTGATTTGGGTGTCCCTTTAGATTTGACTTTCTCTGCCTTTGAGATTACATTATTTTAGTCATTGAAAATTTAGAATTTGCACTAGTATTCATTTTCAGATCAAGTCCCCATTCATCTCATCTCCATAGCCCTTCTTTGTGAGCAGTTTCTTGGCCGTTTTTACATTTCTGTTTTCCACATCACTTTTAGCATTCTTTGGACAAATTTGAAATCTTCTTGGTAATTTTTGGAAGGAATTTGCTAACTATACAAGATAATTGCCATGTTTATTCCATTTATTTTTTCTAGCAAAACATACTCTTTTATTTGATCATGTTGTCTTTTGTCCTTCAGTGTAATTTTAATCTTAAGAATCTTGCATGTTTTTTAAAATTTCTCCAGCACTTTCTAAGTTGCAATAGAAAATGTGATATTTTATTTCAATATATCTTCTGCCTGCTTAACATTTGGCTATATGAAAACTATTTCTTTGTGTATATCAGTGTTTACTCAGCTTTTTCTAAAAATTATTTGTTATTTTCCGAGATTAGCAGTTCTCTTTGTTTCCCATCAAACAATTTTTTCAGCAAAAGTATATGTTTTTCACCTTTCTTTTGCATTTACCCTCTCACTGTATATGTACTACATATGATAAATTACATATAAACTACATATGAGTAAATATATAGTAAGAAAATATTCATATAATCAAGATTCAAAAATATTTCTAAAAATTAAGATTTAATACTGAATTTTATCAAGTACCATTTCTGTAGTTATGGAGATAAAGATTTTCAAATTTATCTATTAACATGTACATTATTGAATATATATCTTTCATTTCTGAAACAAGCTAGGCTTAGGGCATGTCATTTATTTGATATGTGTCAAGACTACCTTAATATTTATTAAGGATTTCTATGTCAGTGTTCATAAGTAAAACTGGACTCCAATTTTCTTTTTGTTTGTTTTATTTTTGTAGGATGTTGGTATCACTATTATGCTATACTTTTTTAGAAGGTACATTTTTCTTACACTTTTACTTACTGAAACAGTCTAAATACACTTCAAGTTATTTGTTCCTAAAATGTTTGAAAAATAATTCAGTAAGTGTTATGACCATATTTCTTTTCTGTTCCTCCTTTGGTAATGATTGGTCTCTGGAATTTCTATAATCACATAGGCTAAATTTTGGTAATTTCTATTTTCTTTAAAATCATATATTTCATACAGATTCTGAAATGGATTTACATAAAGCTGAAAATATTATCCCTGGTCATCCTTTAAATTCATCTATAGTTTTGTAATTTCAATATTGTAATGTCTTATTTTACACATTTAAGCTTTCTTCCCATGTTCCCCTTTTTGTTTAAGAATTCTTCTATTTTTCCCTTTGTCCTTGTCTATTCTTCTCATATGTTCTGATTTATAATGTCCTAATGGTTATCATTTTATTTATATTAGGAAATTATGGCTTTTAGTTTTATTTGAACTCAGTTGTGATGATGCTTAAGATTACTTTTTATTTTTAAATTTCTGGGCGATAACATTTTAGATTTTTTTCTTTTTGATTTTCGTTTTGTTTCCAGGCCCATTAATAACAATTTCTAACTTTGGGGCAGTCAGTTGAGCATCCAACTCTTGTATTTGGCTCAGGTCATGATCTGAATGTCATGATATGAGAGCCCCACATCAGGCTCTGCATTCGACATGAGTCTACTCGGAATTCTCTCTCCCTCTCCTTCTGTCCCTCCTGCTTGTGTTCTCTCTCTCTCTCTCAAATAAATAAATCTCTAAAAAAAATAATAATAATTTCTAACTTTATCCCTTTGTAACTAAAGGCTACTGGCCATACAATTACTCCATTTCTTTTGGAATTTATTAAGTATTTTTTAACTGTAGTATTATTTTTTTCAGAGCTTTGTCTCAAATAAAAATAATATTGAAATTAAACATGTCAATCTAAGATAAAGATCTGACTTCCGAAGGGAAGGCTTTTGACTGAAACACTATCAAGGAGGACATTCTTGAGGGGATTCTCCACCAGCTACTTCTGCCAAGCCAGCTGCAGCCAATTGTGCACAGAGAGAAACTGCTCTCACCCCGTAGTTCAAGGTGTCATTTAAAGAATATCAAATTCACAACCACATAAAGACCTTCCTGGAAGTGAAGGTCATCGTCTATCTAGATATGTGACTTGACTTTGATTTCCAGATCTTTTTTTTCCACTTCAGAAGGAACACTTCACTTTTCAAGCATGACATTGCAGGGCAGAGCTTGATTTCCCAAGATCAGAAAATATTTATTGTCTACTGGTCATTTTATCAATAACATCTTATTCCTTGTCTTAGTTTGAAGAGAATGACAGAAAGAAACAAGAATCATGTGATGATACCTGAAAGTGTAATTCTTTTTTCTATCATTTGCCTAAAGCTGTAATGGTCTAAGATAATGTTTTCATCACATATTTAAACTAAACTAAAATTCTGGCATCATGCTCCCCTGCTTCTCCATCCCACAACATAGTGCAGTTCTCAAACAAGGGTAATAGCATAAAATGTGAAAATATCAAAATTTGATATGCTGCTCCTCATATATGTTGTTTAAAATTACACACACACATACAAACACACACACAAGGTACATGGAATCATTCACTTGGAATCATTCCCAGAGCACACTAGGGTTATCAGTTATGAGAATCTTAGAATGAGCTGGAAAAATAGTGTTGGATCTTACTTTGTAAAGGAGCCTTAAGCATTAATGTTGTTATTGAGAAATGAGGTTAACTTCTTCAAAACATGATTCAATGGCATACTCTTTAGTTAGCATCTTTTTCATTTTCATGTTGAATTGGAGCAGCCAGCTCCTTATGTGTATGGCAAAAATTCACTCTAATGAAGAGAGAAAAAAATCAATGATACTGAATCTAGGAAAAATCTGAAGACTAAAGACCGTTTTCCAAATTTGATTAGTTTATATACAAGTCTGTCCTTCCTCTACTTCCTGGTAAAGTGAATCCCATTCTCATGACCTCTTGGATGCACCACTCTACAATTCCCCCCCATGGGAACTGACTATATTTTGTGTCAAAATATATAGTCAAAGAAAATCCAAAATCTGCTATCTTCTTCTGACTAAAATGAAAGGCTCTTGTGACTTACATAAACACAATAAACATTTATTGGGGAAATTTTTATCCTAGAGTTTTAGAATTTCTCATGTAAGATTTTATTGGTTTCATCATTCACATATTATAATGAAGCAAGATGATTTCTCTCAGAAATTTGTTTCCAGTGAGAACACAATTATTAAATATCATCATCACTGATAATAATTAAACTTTATTACCTCCATTTCAGCCCTGTCAGATCAGGCTTCCCAGAGGGGAGCCTGTGTGTGAGAGGCTTTAGAAAAGAGTGTAGTGAAAAGTACAACTAATGGAACACCTGGTTGGGGACAGAGCCTGAGAGCCCAAAAATGGTGCAAAAGCCCCTCTTGGATAGGTTTAGAGCATAACTCTGTTCTATTCTTGCCACCTTCGACCACTATTTGAGAAAGGAAATGCCTTCCCAACAAGGAATAAAAATGCTACGCATCAAAATTAAAGCAGACTAGAAGGAAAGTGACAAAGAGGGGGACACTAGAGATTGAATGATAGCCACTCTTTTTAAACATCACCTCAGTGCTGGGAACTTTTACTCTTTTAAAACATTTAGTAGGAGATATGTAGTGGGTTATAGATATTAGATGATTTACCAGGAATCCATTTAACTAATAATTGCTGAAAGCAGTATTAAAAATCAGGGCACCCTGCTTCAAGGTACATATACATTTCTAGTTTTCAACTGAACCATGCTGTTTCTTATTGGTGAAAGGAAGAAAAAATATATGTGGAGATAAATGAGCAAGAATCTGTTTAGTCAGCATTGGTAAATATTTGGCTGCAGTTAATTTTAACTCAGCTGCTGAAAGTGCACAGTAATTAGCTTGGTCGCCTTGAGAATAGTCTTAAATGAGGATGCCTGGACGAAGATTGTTGTGAGGAACGGGAGTAATCAAACTTGCAAAGTTGGCAAAGATGACACTCGTTGAACAGGGAAAAGAAATTACAGTTTTGCATGCTGAAGACTTAGACACAAAACTCACCAACCTCATAGGTCAGTGCAATGTTACTCTAGCCTGGTAAAGCCTCTTAAAACCTGTACCTTGTATGCATACACACCTTGTATGTATCAAGTCAGAGTCACAGTAATCATATATTTACAATTCTTGTAGATGCAAAATTTAAAAGGCCCAGTGGATACTGGGCTTAGCTCTCATTTGTTTTCTTTATCTGACTTGAACTCTCTAGAGTCCTGTTTTAATTTTCACAAAATTTGAGAAATGAATGGCTCCAAATGTCACCCAGACTCATTTTTGGTACCAATTCAGGAGAATGAACCAGCCAACAAGCCAAGAATGAGAAACCTTCAACAAATGGAAACAATTTTCAAGACCATAAACTTCATCCTTTCTACTACCAGTCTAATTGGTTAAAATAGAAGTAAAGATAGGGAGATGTAAACAGCTTCTATAGGAAGAGGGAAGCTGGATACCAAAGAACGAAAAGGAGAAAGAAATGTGTTAAGATTTATGATTCCCAATATGATAATTTAAACATCTTGAAGAACTCAGGGCACCTGGGTGGCTCAGTCAGTTAAGTGTCTGCCTTTGGCTCACATCATGATCCTGGGGTCCTGGGGTAGAGCCCTGCATTGGGTTCCTTGCTCACCTGGGAGCTTGCTTCTCCCCCTCTCTCTGCATCTCACACCACCCACTCATGCTCTCTGTCTCTCTCTCTCAAGTAAATAAATCTTTAAAAAAGAAAAAATAAAAAAGTAAACATCCTGAAGAACTGAAGTAGGACTGGTTTCTAAACCCCTATTTGTTGTTTGTTTCCATTAACCAATCTGACATTCCATATAAAGATAAAGCATTTTTAACTGATTGGTTTATGTTTTTGATGCTAAGGCTTCAGATCATCTCCTCAAAGTTAATTTAAAAAATAAGAATGGGGTGGGAAAAGGAAGAAGACAAATGGAAGAGTGCCTTGGAAGAAAATAGAAGTTTTTACTCTATAATATGGACACTGAATTTCAAATAAGTAGTCCCTTGTATTGAGCTTGATGTACAGTCCCATGAGGATGTTTTCACACAGGAGATGGGGATACGCTTACCTCTGTCCTTTATTTCTTGAATTCAAATAGTCTCCTAGATTTTAAGCAATTTTTAAACACACACACACACACACACACACACACACACACCTCCATTGTTCTTCTAGTAATCTATATTTATACCATATAATCTATATGTTAAATATGTAGAACATAGGTTACTAGGCAAGTCTCTCAGCTGTGAACTGTGTGCCAGCCACAGTAATGTTTTCATATAGGTATAATGTTTTCATATAGGTATAAGATAGAAGGAGGGAGGAAAAAGAAGAGGAGGGGATTAATTTGGGAAGAAATATGGAGACAATATAAAAAGCCGAATTTTTTTAAATTATAGTCTTATTTTTTAGAAGAAAATTTGAGAAGATAGTTAATATCCCATACCTGTTTTCCTCTGTTAGGTAAGCATATCCATAGATAATCCTATATGTAACCATATGCAACTATATTAAACTAAACTTGAATTCATACTGGTGTCTCCAACTAGAATTTATTATTGTGTGGATGATGCTAGCCTCCCTCTTTTGCTTATCTTTAAATTTTCCAACCGTAAAAAACCTGGCTCCCACCCTCCACCATTCATTTATCCAATTTTTCAGTTCAATATACATTTATAGTAGTATTATAGAAGTATTAACTGGCGCCCCCTAGGATATAATTTTATTAATTAGAATACAGTGCTTTTGAGTAGTTCCTTTTGCTGTTAGGCTTATAGATTTCATTTATTTACAAAGTTACTTAGGTCAGCACTTCTTCCTCACCCCCCTTCAGTGAGGTTGTTTCATACATTTATAATAGAATTAGATTCTCTTATCATGACGGTACAACTTCCTGTGATCCACTGATTTCCTAAATGATTTTTTTAAATCTGCATATATTAATGGTTTACGCTTTACGCTGTAAAGTTCTGTGCGTTTGACAAATCCATAATGTCATGTGTCCACCATCACAGTATCATGCAGAAGAATTTTACTAACCTAAATATCCCCTGTGCTTCATCTTTTCATGCCTCCCCCATCCTCCAATCTTTGGAAGCCACAAATCTCTTTACTGTCTTCATAGTTTTGCCTTTTCTGGAATGTTATGTAATTGGAATCATATACTACGTAGTCTTTTTTTCACTTAGAAATATACGTTTAAGTTTCCTCCAGGTCTTGTTAGCTCATTTCTTTTTATCACTGAATCCTATTGTGTTGCAAGGATGTATCAGAATTTGTTCACTCACACATCTATCGAAAGTTATGTTGGTTACTTCCAGCTTTTTGGGATCATAAGTAAAAATACTGTAAACATTCACAAGTAGGTTTTTGTGTGGACATAAATTTTCAACTGAACGGAGTAAATACCCAGGAGACCAATTATTGAATTGTATGGTAAGAATATGTTTAGCTTTGTAAGAAACTACCAAACTGTCTTCCAAAAGGGTGTACAATTTAGGAAGGCAACTGTGTTCACCACTATACCACCAATGGCCACTAAGTTTGTACCATTTTGAATTCCTAACAGCAATGAAAGATAGTTCCTACTGCTCCATAGTCTCTTCAGTTTTTTGGATTTCAGTTATTTTCATTTACTGTGGTAGCTCATCGTTATATCACTTTGAATTCCCTGATGATAAATGATATTGTGCATCTTTTAATATGCTTAGAAAAGCAGAGTTTGTAAAAAAAATAGAGGGAAAATTAAGCCCAATAAACTCCACACTCCAGAATTATTCCCTGCCATTAGTGAAGGTAGAGAGATAAGTGACAGATAAGTCAACTCAACAATATTTTGTACATTTCAACCTGTGCAGGAGGGAAGTTCTCATAGCTGGAGAGAAAGGGAAATTCACTTTTGTTTTTATATTGATGGATGGCTTAGCTAATATGCTTTGCTAGGTTAGGGATGGTTACTCAAGTTTTATTTGAATGATTAAGAAGGACTTTCTCCTAAAAGAAGACTCTATATTTAGTCCTTGTGCTGAGATTAGCCTTAATATATTCGTGCTTAAAATAGCACGAATATATGTGGAACCCTTACTATGTGCGCATGCTGTAATGAACTCTTTACAGGTACTGATACATGTAAAAACACTGAGATATCCTGAAAGGCAGCCTTATGATCATCCTTATTTTTTTCTGCTAAAGCTAAGGAAGCAAACAGCTAAGCATCTCCCCTAAAGTTCCTAACAACGTGTGACAAAGCTTGAATACGAAATAGGCAATTTGACTACAGAATCTGATTTCTTAATCACTTTAGTGTTTCACCTACCTCACACAGCGTGTCTTATTGCAAATCAAGAAGGAAAGCTGAGGAAGATAATAAAAGGTGAGACCTTTCTTGAGAAAGGGACTGTATTCATCTCTTGAAAGCAGTCAACTTCTGTACTGTGAGTTAAAGGAATCAGCAAGAACTCATCTCTTTGTGATTTTAGAAATTGAGAACTTTAGATTTAGGCATTATCTTGAAATTTGCCATTTTATAAATGAGGACTTTGAAGCCAGAAATATTCACTGTCCCAATATATGAAAGTATAGTCTTGTGTTGATGACTGTAATAGGTCCCTTCAGAGCTGTGTCATTTCCACTACAACATTATTTTTCTACTTGAACATTACAAAAAAAAAAGTAGATTAATGACCATTCCTTTTTAAATTCTAGTCAACCTGTCATTTTGTGGCTGAAGCCTCAAAGCACATTAATGAATAGGAAGGTAGAATCTAGGATGTTCGACCTGCATTTCCCATCTCTGTTGTGTCAAAATGTAAATAAAAAAGCCTTTATGTGTTTAGCTGCCATCATAGCCCCCTAGGCTAATGCTCACTTCATTTAAAAAGAAATTATTCTCTTCCTTCTAAAGGAAGTCATGTAAATCTAACTAGCAGATAGTATTTCTGTTTTCTTTCCCCAGTGAAACAAGCAGCAGTGCCACAGTAATTTGGTCTTGATTATTATAATATCAAAAGAAAACTGTGAATGACGGGGCTTTTTTTTGTTGTTTTGGTTTGTTTTTTTGTTTTGTTTTTTAAGAGATCAGGAGGAAGATGATAGCTCTGTGCTTTTAATTCACTGGGATTCATACAGGTCTCAATATGAGAACAAAAAATGAAAGAGAGGCAACTGGAAATAAGACATGCAATTATTTCATTATTAAGATTTGATTGGTGGAGTAGAAAGGTGGAAAGAAGCTAAGAAAACAAAGCTCAAGTTAATTCCAATTCATAGCTTTCATAGCATTTGATAAATCTTGGAAAATAAATAACAGCAATTTATTGCTGGGTAATCCTTTCGGTTTATTTTATAAATGGAAGAAGTATGTTAGAACCTAATTAAAAGCTTCAATATAATTAATGAAATTTTGAATGTGTCTATCACTAGTTATTAATTATCTTGTAGCCACTAGAATGGATAATGATGGTATCATTCTTCATGATTATTGTGGGTTATGTATTCCCAGTATGAATGCTGCTGAACTAGGATAAATTGATTATTAAGCTAAATAGCTTTCCCCAAAAAAGACATCTTCATTAATACTAGCTTAAGGTATTGGAGGATGGTGGAATCTGCCCATGACCATGTTTGCCTGGCCAAAAATCAAGTTATAATAATCTAAGGGAAAAATGAATAAACTCAACAGAAAAAATACGATGGAAAATGAATTAATGCCACAGGAGAAAAACATCTCATTTAAAGGTAGAGGGAAACGATATATTTGTTAAATTAATTAAACAAGGAGGCCTTAGACTGAGGTGGGTCTAATGTCTTGAGAGCCTATGTAAGCAAATTAAAAATCTAAGCTTGTAAATCCTTCAAAGTCAAGAAACTGAAACCTAAGGATAGCCAGTCATGGCCAGTTACACTTTTCCAAATAAGGGAGACACTTAAGACATTCAAATAATTTCCTTGCTTTGCTTCCACATCTTTATAAAAGTTTTCTCCTTGTCCTGTGGGTAGAGTGCTCCTAACCAGCTGCTATTTGATACTGCCCTTATTGGATAGATTTTTGCTCAAACTCAACATTTTTACCATACCTCAATCTATCTCTTAACATACTGAATTAGAACAATTTCTTCAGTTATTCTGTCATTTATTCTAACTATCCTGAACTTTTGTAATTCGTGTGATTTTAATTTTGACAGGAATCCTTCATGATCTTTGAATCTCACAGTAAAAAACATCAAGCAAAATGCCCATGTTTTGAAGTCTTTTAAAGTCCATCTTAGATTTTAGTGAATATTAAATTATTAAATCTAGAAGATTAAATATTTTAACAAGATAATTCTAGAAATAGTGCTATATAGTATGCTAAGCTTTCTTTATATCTTTATATATTTCATAACCCTATGAAATAGGTGGTTTCAGAAAACATTTTACAACTGATAGAGCTGATGATTTATAGGTTAACTAATTGACCCAAGCAGTCAGTAAAGAAAATTATAGATCTGGGATGTAAATTACAGCCTGTCTGATTCTAAATGTCATGGTACTTCTTTACCTCTATTAAATGTTAACCAAATATTTTGCCAAATTAGAAAACACCTCAAATTTGAATTATAATTTATCATGAGATACTTTCATAAGCCCCAGTTAACAACATTACAGGGAGCACAGATCATTTTAAAGTGTTGAATTTTTACATAGTAGAGCTCTTGATTAAAAAAAAACAAACTGAAGAAATGTGATTTTTCTCCACACTGTCAAAGAACAAAATTATTAATGAGTCATGTCTCTCATGGCTTATGTCATAAACTATTTAACAATCCAACCACATTTGTTAGCCACATGTCCCCTCACCACTGGTCCTATGGTAGCATTCTCTCGGCTTCTGGGTGAGAGAAATGTGGCTGGTGCCAAACTAGGTGATATTTGTTATTTCTGGACTCCAATTCTGCTGGAGTAGACCATTAGCTCATCACATTTTAGAAAGGAGTACAATGGTATTATGGCTCATGATCAACCAAACCACATTGTTATCATTTTTTAGGAAGGACCAGCTTCTCTCTGGCTTCTTTTCCTCAGAGTTGTTTTATCAGAAGCAGGTGCTTAGCTTTCATTGGCTTATTTCCCATGACTCTAAGAGGTCCAAAAGTCTGTGTTCAATTGTTTCATTACTTAAAGCATTACTATTTAAGAATTAAACATTCATGGATGACTTTGGTGATAGGACTGAATCCCAAAAGAACATAAATCCTAGCAAGCATAATGGAAATAAAAGCAGCAGGTGATAAAGAGGTGTTCTCATGCCTATATTCTGTCATAATTAAACTCGTTCAGAAAATGGCTTGTGTATTGGCTTGGCCCTCTAAAAACTCAATGTATTCACTTCCAATGTAGAACACAAGTCCTAGGAAGCAGATTTATTTCCTTCTGTGTTCTGCGCAGTTTCCAAGTTTAGCTGTTATTTTAAGGTAGAAGACATGCCTGACTCACTCCTCTGTGACTTGAGCCACAGAGTACCATTATCTATGAAAAATAATAATGCTGTCTTGGGTATATTGGGATGCTAATACTGCTTAGGAAATTACTGGAAATCTCAGTGATATATACATTAATAAAAATAGATTTCTCACACATCTGCAGCTTTCAGTATGAGGTTGTATTATCTAGGCTGTGTATAACTAAGCAGTTCTGGTTCACATATCCCTTATTCTCTTCCTAAGCCTAGCAGGCTGATCCAGGCATGTCCATCTCTTAGTCATGGCAGCAATACAAGAGTGAGTCTAATTGTACAATTGTTTTCTATGAAAGAAAACTTTTTCTAGTAACATCATGCCAACTAACATGCTCTTGGCCAAAACAAGTAGTATGATCGAGCCTAGCCTCAGGGACAGAGATATAGCACTTTAGTGGGAACTGCTGAAAAGTTATATGGCAAAGGTCAGCTTCATTGGGAGGGCTGAAAAATTGAGGCCTTTCTTGCAATCTATTCACAAGAAATCAAACATATAAGAAGCCATAATGAATGCTAAGAGTCAACAGTAAAATTAAAATGGCTCCTCAAAATTATGTTTTTAAATCACTCTGTAATTACAATGATTAGTTATTATTACATGCAGTAATTGCCAACTGTAACTGTGTTGAGGTTGCAAATCATGCAGGGACACAGAGAAAATGTAAGTCCTGTGTATTGACTTTACCTCTGATCTTATCTTATTTCCTCTACCTTTACCTTCTTCAGCCCTTACTAAAAAACGTGATTTTGATTTTTATCTTCACGAGGTACAGCAAATCTTTCAGGAATGAGGTAGAATATAAACGTATTATCAATAGGAAATCTTAGAATCAAAGTGGAAAATAAAATTAGCATATTCTCCGGTTTCTTCCATATTTTACAGATGATATAACTGAGATACAAAGAAGTTATATGACTTGTAAAGATTTAAGTGAGATAATTTGGAAGAAAAATCCTTTGGTTTGTGATCTAAGATGACTTTACATTTCAGTTTTATTGACCAAGTTGAGGAAAAAGAATCCAGTTTGCTTCGCCATTTTTCTTATACTACATCATAAATAACTATTCACCTTTATGTAATTGCCTACAAAAATTATAAGCTGAAAATGTTGATTTTATTTTATTGCTTTTTATCAATGCAAGTACCTAATTTTTTCTGTAAAGAATTTTCTAGCTTTAAGCTTCTAAATGCTAGAGCCTGCTTTTTCTAAATTCAACTGTAGTTCCTGAACTGTGGATGAGTTTAGTCAAAATCCTTTGGCTGTATGAGAGTATTTTTGTGTGTATATGCACTACCCCAAACTAAAACCAAGATAACCAAAAGTGAATTAATTCTAAGGATAGAAGTGTTTCCCTGGGACTGTCATTGCTTCCGAAGGTCATTGGAACTGCACTATTATAAGAACCCATAAATAAGAGCTGAGATTCATAGTTGTATCACCTGGACAGGAGGACAAGAATGCTGAAATAACCAGGCATACATAGGTAGCTCCAATTTTTTGCGTCTCAAACAAAAGCAGTGACTGCTGAAATAATGGTAAGAAAAATGATTCTAGGGTTTTCCCCCTATGACTCAAGATAAGCATTTACATTATTTAGACACTCGATGTCTCTTCTGACTTATATTGCCTTGCAATCTATGGAATATATTTAGTGTCCCCATGGAAGTAATTACACTTGAAACATCAACATATATTTATTTAGTAGACATTGTTTTCATAGGTCCCTGCAGGGTATTTTAACAGTAGTGGAAACTAAAATTTTGGTGTAATGTGTTTTTATCTGTCATTCAGATCAAAGAAAATCCAGTACTTGTAAATTTTAGAAAGCAATTGAAAGTTTCATAAAGTTATAGAAAGTAGTAAAGTGGTAGAAATTAATTAAAAGTGGTAGGGTATAGAAGTAGTAAATAGAACTCTGTGTGTTTATGTGGTAAAATACACATAGCATTATATTTACTATCTTAATCATTTTTAGGTGTATAGTTCAATGGCATTAACTACATTCACTATATTATGCAACCATCACCCTCATCCATCCCCATAAGTCTTTTCATCTTCTAAAACTGAAACTCTGTATCCATTAAAGAATAACACCCCCTCCTTCCCTCCCCCAGCCTCTGACAACCGCCATTTATACTTTCTGTCTTAATGATTTTGTTTGACTACTCTAACTACCTCATGTAAGTGGAATCATGTAGTGTCTGGGTTTTTTTGTGTGTGTGTTTGGCCTATTAACTCAGCACAATGTCCATAAGGTTTGTTTGTGTTGTAGCGTATTGCACAATCTTCCTTTTTAAGGCTGAACAATATTCCATTATATGTAAATGTTTCATTTTGTCTATCTAGTCATCTGTAGATAGACCCTTGGTTTGCTTCCATGTTTTAGTTATTGTGAATAATGCTGCTATAAACACAAGTGTACAAATGCTTCTTGGAGACCCTGCTTTCAATTCTTTTTGATATATACCTAGAAGTGATTGCTGAATCATATGGGAATTCTATTTTTAATTTTTTATGGGACTATACTATTTTCCACAATAACTATACCATTTCATAGTCCCACCCACTAACAGTGCACAAGAATTCCAATTTCTTTACATCCTTCTAGTATTCATTGCTTTCTGTTTGTTTGTTTGTTTTTATAGTATTCATCCTAATGGGTGAGAGGTGGTATCTCATTTTAGTTTTGATTTGCATTTCTCTAATGATTAGTGATCTTGAGCATCTTTTCATGTTCTTGTTGGCCATTCATATACTTTTTTTGGAGAAATGTCTATTTAAATCTTTTTTTTTTCCCAAATTTATTTTAATTTTTCAGTGTTACAAGATTGATTGTTCATGCACCACACCCAGTGCTCCATGCAGTACGTGCCCCTCTCGATACCCACCACCAGGCTAACCCCCCCC
>JAPYYJ010001773.1:0-13735 GCA_028533885.1 Nasua narica | reverse complement strand
CCTCTTTCCTGAAATGTCTGTTCATATCTTCTGCCCATTTCTTGATTGGATTATTTGTTCTTTGGGTGTTGAGTTTGATAAGTTCTTTATAGATTTTGGATACTAAGCCTTTATCTGATATGTCATTTGCGAATATCTTCTCCCATTCTGTCAGTTGTCTTTTGGTTTTGTTGACAGTTTCCTTTGCTGTGCAAAAGCTTTTGATCTTGATGAAGTCCCAGTGGTTCATTTTTGCCCTTGCTTCCCTTGCCTTTGGAGATGTTTGTAGGAAGAAGTTGCTGCGGCTGAGGTTGAAGAGGTTGCTGCCTGTGTTCTCCTCCAGGATTTTTTTTTAAAAGATTTTATTTATTTATTTGACAGAGAGATCACAAGTAGGCAGAGAAGCAGGCAGAGGGAGAAGGGGAAGCAGGCTTCCCTCTGAGCAGAGAGCCCCATGTGGGGCTTGATCCCAGGACCCTGAGATCACGACCTGAGCCAAAGGCAGAGGCTTTAACCCACTGAGCCACCCAGGCGTCCCTCCTCCAGGATTTTGATGGAGTCTTGTCTCACATTGAGGTCTTCGATCCATTTTGAGTCTATTTTTGTGTGTGGTGTAAGGAAATGGTCCAGTTTCATACTTTTGCGTGGGTCTGTCCAGTTTACACAACACCATTTGTTGAAGAGACTGTCTTTTTTCCATTGAATATTCTTTCCTGCCTTGTCGAAGATTAGTTGACCATAGAGTTGAGGTTCCATTTCTGGGCTCTCTATTCTGTTCCATTGATCTACGTGTCTGTTTTTGTGCCAGTACCACACTGTCTTGATGATTACAGCTTTGTAATAGAGCTTGAAGTCTGGAATTGTGATGCCGCCGACTTTGGTTTTCTTTTTCAACATTCCTCTGGCTATTCGTGGTCTTTTCTGGTTCCATATAAATTTTAGGATTATTTGTTCCATTTCCTTAAAATTAATTGATGGTATTTTGATAGGGATTGCATTAAATGTATAGATTGCTATAGTTTTACAGTGAGTTTTGAATTTGAATGTTGTACATCCTCCAGTTTTATTTTTTCAAAATTATTCTGTCTATTTTGGGTCCCTTGCATTTTAATGTAAAGTTTAGAACTATCTTGTAAATCTCTATTTAAAAAAAAAAGTGGCCAAGTGAGATTTTGTTTGGAATTGCATTGACTCCCCAGGTCGATTTGGAGAGAATTACCATCTTCATACTATCTTCCATTCCATGAACATGGACTATCTTTCTATTTATTTAGATCTTCTTTAATTTCTCTTGGCATCATTTGCAGTTTTCAGTGTATAAATCTTGGCACAACTTCTGACCAAGTTCTTTTGTTTTGTTAGATTTTGTTAACAAAATATTTTTGTTAAATTTATTTCTTTGTAAATTTTTTTTATTCTGTTGTGTATATAGTATTTTTCTTGATCTTCATTCTCGGTGCTTTGCCTACTATATAGAAATACAACTGATTTTTGTATATTGATCATGTATTCTGTAGTTCATTTATTAGTAGTAGACTCTTTTATGTATGTGTATGTGTGGGTTCCCTAAAATTTTCTTACATATATGAGATCAGTCATCTGTGAATAAAGACAGTTGTACTTCTTACATTCCAATCTAAATGTCTTTAATTTTTTTTTCTTGCCTTATTGTAGTGGTTCTTTCTTTATCATTTCTATTTCTCTATTGAGATTCCTTACTTGTTGAGTTGTTTATATTTTCCTTTTAATTCTTTGGACATAATTTTCTTTACACATATTTGTAAAGCTTACCTTAAAGTCTGTGTCTGCTAAATCTAACGTCTTGGCCCACTCCAAAAGTGTGGGCCACTTTTTATTGGCTGCTTTAGGTAACATCTTAATGTTTCTTTGCAAATCATAATTTTTGTTGAAAACTGGACATTTGAGAGAACGTATTGTAGAAGATCTGGATTCTCCCCTTCTCCCCAGGGGCTGTTTTTATTTCTATTTTTGTTGAGGTGGGTGTTTTTTTGTTGTTTCATTGCTTGCCCAGACTAATTCCATAGAATCTGTTTTACAGTATGCAGCCACAGTATCTCTGTTCAGTTCCTTATTTTATTCTTATTTTTATTTTTAGCTTAAATTTCTGTCTGTCTTCATAATTTGGCAATTAGTCAGTGACTGGTCAGAAGTTGTGCCAAATACTTCAGACCACTAAGGCTTTTTTACTCTTTGCTACTTGGGGAGAATATTCATAGTTCAGGCATCTTACCTTTCTTTTATTTTTCCCTGGGCCTTCTGAGGTCTTATCTTACATGTCCAGAGAGGCTCCCTGTCATTTAGGGCTATGTGGAGAGTTTATAGCTGTTTCATTTCTAGGATCTTTCTGTTGAACTTCTAGCTACTGTGCTAGTCAGATGCTTATCCCAACTGGGACCACAGCCTCAAGCTAGCAGAGCTGGGGACTTTCCTGTCTGAGATTCTACCAGAATCACTACTTCCAGTGATAATACCACTGGACAGGAGATTTTTGCCTTCTGTTCCAGATCTAGTTAGTCTCTCTGGCATTGAACCTGTGGTTTTGTTTTGTTTTGTTTTTTTCCCCAAATACGTTTATTTTATTTTTTCAGTGTTATTACTGCCAGCCATATCTTAGTAGAACTGGTAACTGAATTGGATGAAGAGAAAGAAGAACAGCTTTAGGCAAGAATGCCACAGATTGATACTATTCTTACCCAAAGGTCAGCAGTTTTTTAACTCATTGTTTGCTTTTGGTTGATTTCTAGAACCTATAATGGCTGATTTTGACAATTAGTTTTATAGTGTTTCAGGAGATTTGTCAGCTTATTCATTCTGCCATACCAGAAGTCCTACTCCAGTAGATTGATTTTAAAATCCAACCTTTGTTGAGTTGGTCTAGTTCTAATAGTTAATAGATTCTTTTCAATTTTTCTATGTTATATAGTTCTCAGATAATAATAACTTATTAATTTTTATAGCTCATTTTTTCCCTACATACTATATTTATTCAGTCTCCAATATAAAAGATGCCTGATTTAATGGAGAAACTGGAAATTTTTGAAAGTATATTTGCTTTAGGGGATTACCCTTTATCAGGGTTAGAAAGTTACCTTTACTACTAATTTCTGAAAAAAATTTATAATCATGAAGTTAAATTTTATTGTTGCTGCTGATTTTTAGGGTTTTGTTTTGTTTGGTTTTTTTTTTTTTTTTGACATTTTGAGGAAGAGCGTATGATTTTTTTTTTTTAATGTGGTAAAATGCAGGGGCGCCAGGGTGGCATGTTGGTTAAGCGTCTGTCTTCGGCTCAGGTCATGATCCCAGGGGTCCAGGGAGTCTTCTCTCCCTCTTCTCCCCACTCATGCTCTCTCTTGCTATCTCTGTCACTCTCTCTCTCTCTCTCTCTCTCTCAAATAAATAAAATCTTTTAAAAAATATATGATGAAATGCATCAGTATATTTTCTAGTGTTTAGGTTCCTTTAATTTTGGGGATGAATCCTACTTAATCATGGTGTACTTTAATGATACCCATTGACAGGGTACCTGGGTGGCTCAGTCAGTTTAGCATCTGCCTCCAGCTCAGGTCATGATCCCAGGTCCTGGGAAGGAGCTCTGCATCTGGCTCCTGCTCAGCAGGGAATCTGCTTCTCCCCCTGTCCTCCCCCATGGCTCATGCTCTGTCTCATTTTCTCTCATTCGAATAAATAAATCTTTAAAAAATAATAAAAAATAAAAAAAATAAAGAATTTTACATTATACATGTTTATAAATAAAATTGATCTTTAATTCCTTTTTTTAGTTTGGTACCAAGGTTATATTAATCCCTAAAATGAGATTGGAGACTCTCTTTTTTCTGGAATCCTTTTTCTATAAGCTAGGGATGAATTGTTTCTTAAACTTCTGATTATACACCCCTCTGTCTGAGCTTAGTGTCTTCGGAGGTTTGACCACACACAACACACACACACACACACACACACACAGATAGATAGAAAGACTTTTTGAAATTGTCTGTGATCTCACTTGCCACTCACTACTAAGGCTGTTACAGTCTAGCTTCTGCTGGCACTATGACATTAGAACTGTTCTTACCAAGGCCAGTAATAACTCCTTGGTTGGCTTAGTCTTTATTATTCTTTATGTCCCAGCAATGTTTGATGTTTAACCACTCCCTTTTTCTTGGGTTTGGTAGAACCATAGCTCACTGGTTTCTTCCATTTCTGGCTCCTCTTTCTTCTCAACTTTTGTTGTCTCATAAACGTTCTTTCCTTGTCCCTCTTACTTTTCTCTGAAAGCACTCTTTAGTCATAATTATTCCTACTTATTTCAGCTCCCATCTTTAAATAGATGATTCTTGAAAAACAAGACCATAAGGAACAACGTTAGTTTGCTCATTACCATATGACCCACATCTACTATTAAGTACTCTATACTTTGTACATATTAGGCATTCAATTTTATTAGATAAATGTTTACAGTCATTATTTCTTAAGGCCTAAACTCTTCTTTTGATTTCCAGACCCAGATATTCAGGTACTTAAGTTATTCTTTGTCTCAGTGAATATCACCATTTATCAATTCCTTTGACCAGATACCAGGTGTCATCATTTTTTTCTTTCTTTTTTTTCTTAAGATTTTATTCATTTGTTTGATAGGGAGGGAGCGCACAAGCAAGGGGAAGGGCAAAGGGAGAGGGAGGAGCAGACTCTGCTGAGCTGCGTGGGACTCCATCCCAGAACCCTGAGATCATGACTTGAGCCAAAGGCAGCCGCTTAACTGACTGGGCCACCCAGGGGCCCCCACATCTTTTCTTCTTTTCCTCCTGTATCCTAGTCATCAAAGCCTGAGATATCTAGAATTTATCTTTTTACCTCAATCACCTCTGCCCCTGTTTTTTGGTTTAGAAGAAGCCCTTGTAGTATGCTGAAAAAATACTGGTTCAGGGAGGTATTGGAGTGGACAAGATGGAAGCAGAGAGAACAAAAAGGCTTGTTGCAGTAATACTAGTGAGAAGTGTTAGTAATAATCAAGAAACCTAGTAAGGGAAATAATATTTAAAGAAACAGAAGAATTACAGGACTAGAGGAGATGCCATGGTAATCAAAATAATATAAAACTCTGTTGTATAATGGGGAAGTAGGCACAAAGAATGGCACAATGAGAAACAGTTGTCACTGTTAGAAGATTATAGTCATATAACCTACTAATTGTCTTACCTTGGTATTCCCATTATGCATTTATAAAATAAGGCCCTACCTAAATTATATATTATAGCTCATCTGCTTTAACTTGGTGACTTATGATTAAACATAATTTTGGAGGTGAAATATTTCTATTAACTTTCTAAATGTATACTCTTTTAAAAATACTTTTGGTGAAATCCAAGTAACAGATATTTTAATGATTGATTTATAAAAAATGTAACCAAGAATATATCACAATTTATTAACTTTAATTACAACTTTATATTTTTTAGCCATGAGTTTTAAATAGGTTTATAATATTTTTTGGATTTTAAGATTTTTTTTTTATTTGAGAGAGAGAGAGGGAGAGAGAGAGAGCGCAAGCGCTTGCACAAGTGGGGGGAGGGGCAGAAGGAAAGGAAGAAGCAGGTGCCCCTCTGAGCAGGGAGCCAGATGGACGGATGGACGGATGGATGCGGGGCGGTCCCAGGACCCTGGGATTGATCGTGACCTGAGCTGAAGGCAGCCGCTTAACCGAATGAGCCACCCAGGCACCCCACTGGCAGGCATTTTAAATAATTTTTTCAGATCATAAATGTAGTCAATATGTATTGTTTATGAATGTACATGTTAGTAGAATGTTCTATAATATTTGTAGTAAAGAGCCCTTTTTCTTCAGTTTTAAAAAAGATACATGTTCTGTTTGATTACCAAATTACAAAAAAGAAAATTTGCAAGATACCAAGAAACGCAGCACAAAATTAAAATAAAAATAACTCTAACCCTACTATGCAGCAGTAAATTACTGTTAATGTCATTTTGGCATAATTTTCTAATCTTTTTTATGCATGTATTATATATACATGCTTCAGAGTTAGTATTATTTTGTTTACATAAGTGCTTTTCTTTTTTTCACATAAAATACATTGTGAACTATTCCTGTCTTTAAATATTACTTGAGGGTCACCTGGGTACCTCAGTCAGTTAAGCACCCAACTCTTGGTTTCAGCTCAGGTCATAATCTTGGGGTCTGGGATCAGAAGCCCCCCTCAGCCTCCCTACTTAAAGGGGAGTTTTCTTCCTGCCTCCCTTTACCCTCTCCCTCTGCCACTCCCCCTGCTCGTGCCCTCTCTCTCTCTCTCTCTCTCTCTCTCTCTCTCAATAAATAAATCCAAATAAATAATTAAATAATACTTGAAGATGTAGTTTTAATGACCATACAATATTTTATTAATATGCCATAAATTTTCCTGTCCTGTTTTGTCTGCTTTCATAAATCTGTAGTAAAGATTCTTTTGTATACATTTTTGTACACCTCTTTGATAACTTCCTTAAGATACCTTCTTAAACTTCATTCTCTGATCAAAAACAAAGATTTGTTAATACTTTCCATATAGACCGATTACCTTCCAGAAAGATTATATCATTTTCATATTTCTAAAGGCAGTGAATGACAGTACCTATTTCCTTGCACCCTAATCAAAACTGTATTTTATAGATAAATAAATATACCTGTATGAGCAACGATTTGGATGAATGTATAATATTCTTAATTAAATATTTTCATTTTTTCTTGCTAGTAAGTTGAACATTTAAATTTTGTGCTGTTTAAACCACTCTTCTGACCAGTTACAAACTGAAGAAAAGGATAGATCATTAAAGGAACAAGATAGTTAATGCTGAAGATAGTAATGACACATTAACAGAGTTGGAGCTTATATTTTATACAAAGCAAACTGACATCCAGTGTAATTTATTCCATACTTATATCCTGTTAGATGCTATTTTAGACATGAGAGATACAGTACTGGTGGCAGACATTTTTATTTCATACCATTCATTCATTTATAATTTAACAGATATTTACTAGGTGCTTTCTATGTGCCATTTCCTGGAGAAACAATAGAGAACAAGATCCACATGGCCTCTGTTCGCTTGAAGGAGAATAAAAATACAAAAGTAGCCCCATTCATTAACTATTTATTACCTGCCACACATCATGCTAACATTATTACATATATTATTTCCTTTAATATTAAAATGATACTTGGAAACTGCATTTTGGAGACATGCATATATCTGGTCAAATTTGTTCATATAAGCTGAAGTACTAACATACTTTATAAAAGGCCTTTCAGTATCAGAAATGTGGTGCATTTGTGATAGCATAGAATGCACACACATGACAAAGTTTCATTTCACTTAAATATTGTTATGAGATCTTCAGATCTTAGAATGTTGGTAAAGACAAGTTGAAAAGAGTAAGGATGATGAAAAAGCTAATTCCCACTTAGGGCTAAAATTTATTTGTCCTGCTTCTGTAAAATTAGAGCCAGGAATCAGCTGTTTTAGGCTATAAATGCCTTTTCAATTTGGCTTTGTTTGCACTTTCTCCATAGAGGCTGTAGCACTGTCACGCAAAACACCAGGGGCTCTTGGCCAGAGGAGACAGTCTAAGCAATCCACAGATGTCGAAGAAACTCCCTGGGACTTTATTGCTTGTTTACAGAGTCACCCACCATCATCGTACATTTCCTATAAGTCAGGGAGTTTTCTCTAAAAGACCAAAATCTAACAGAGAAACTGGAATGTTTTCACCAAATAGGCAGCTTTTAAAATCTGAATAAGCCTCCACAACTCTTTAAAGAAAATTTAAGTTTGGGGCTCCTGGGTGGCTCAGTCAGTTAGGCGGCCAACTCTTGGTTTGGGCTCAGGTCATGATATCAAGGTCTTGAGATTGAGCCCCATCTCAGCAAGCTCCACCCTTAGCCATTCAGCAGGTAGTCTGCTTGAGATTTCTCCCTCTCCCTTCCCCCGCTTCACTCGCATGTGTGCATGCTCTCTCTAAAATACATAAATTTTTTTTTAAGATTTTATTTATTTATTTGACAGAGAGAGAGATCACAAGTAGGCAGAGAGGCAGGCAGAGAGAGAGGGAGAAGCAGGCTCCCTGCTGAGCAGAGAGCCCGATGCGGGACTTGATCCCAGGACCCTGAGATCATGACCTGAGCCGAAGGCAGAGGCTTTAACCTACTGAGCCACCCAGGCACCCCCATAAATTTTTTTAAAAAGAAAATTAATTATAGTTGTAGGTACCATTAAACTTTGGAATAAGAAAGTAGAAACTTGACTTTTATAATCTTGAATCCATTACTTAGAAAGTATTTGAGGCACAATCTGTTATAACTACAATCTTACTAAGTGGGGAGAAATATGTTTAGTTGTAACTTTTTTAGAAGGGGAATTATTGTCATTACTGCTAAGAAATGGATCCTGTCTTTCTTGACCTTCCTTCCTTCCTTCCTGAATGTCCTCAGCTAATGTTTTTTCTGTGATTCAAATACTGCTGAGCACAGCAGAGGTTCTTGCTGGAATTGAATTCAGTATGGACATGTGAATGTTTATAAGAAGAAAAGCCAAATTCTCTTTTCATAGACTCTGTACTTGAAAGCTTTGATGTTCTGAATAACTGCATGCCCCGAAAAGTACAATTTTGCTACTATATTAAAATTCAAAAATATCCTGCATTGCATGTTTAGCTCAAAGGCCACTTTTATTACATGTAAAGATCTAACTTCTGTGGCTCTTATCCTTATAAAATATTTGGAATCTTTCTTTTTAACTTTTATTTTATTTTTTCAGTGTTACAAGATTCATTGTTCATGCACCACACCCAGTGCTCCATGCAATATGCACCCTCCTCAATACCCACCACCAGGCTTACCCAACCCCCCAAACCCCTCCCCTCCAAAACCCTCAGTTCATTTATCAGAGTCCACAGTCTCTTATGTTTTGTCTCCCCACCACCGATTTCTCCCAATTCACGCTTCCTTTCCTAAAATATTTGTAATCTTAAATCTGCTTTAAAGTGCAACTCAAAGACCATTTTAAAACATGAATTGTTTAATTAGGAAAACAATCAAAATAATAAATTAGTCTTGGGCAAACTTTGACAAATACTGATTTTAATAGTTAAGAACTGAACTGTTCTCTTAATAAAAATTGTGACAAATGTAATTCTTAAGGACTTTCAAATACATTCAGGCATCATTTCCTCCAGAAAATCTTCCTTAAACCTCTACATCTGTCAAGGTGGCTCTCTTCTAAGAAGCAGCTTGTATAATTAAAATTACCGATTACATGCTCATCCCTAAGACTTGGCCAAGTTCTTCATGGTTATGTGTTGAAATACACCACATATAAACAGATTCAATCCTTGGCATAATTCTTGGCACAGAGTAGGTTCTCAGTAAGTATTTTATTGAATTGAACTGTTGAATAATCACTTTATTGTTATGCTTATCACAGGTTCCTTTTTGTTGTAGCATTCTATATTGCCTAGAAAAGTCAGGTGCAAAGAAATTTAGCTGTCACATATGAGTATACCATACATCTAAGATTCAGTCAGAGGCTGTCTTGGGGCTGTAAAGATCGGACCATGTTTGCTATAGCCACCAAGTGTAGTTTGGAGGAGAGCGATAGAAACATCTAAGCCCATCACACTGTTTCCTTTCTATTAATGGTCCCATATATCCAAAAAATATATATTAACTCTTCCCCAAAATTTCAAAGTAGGGAACTTTCACATTGCCTGCATCAGGGATATTGCCTCCTGAACTAAAACTAAAACTTTATGTTCTTCATGCTAAATACGTTTTGGCATTTTAATACTTTCATATCAAAAGTACACACAAAAGATGCCACTTAAAATAGCATAGGCAGAAGATCAACATGGGGAAATTCTAGATCTAAATTGGAATGCCAAAAATTCTTATGTTTGCAGCAGTCATGTTTATTGTCTGATATCTATTTTTTTCTGGTTTATATACCTAAAGAGCTGAACTTCTGTAGTATTTTCTTCCAGAAGTCTTTTGGTTTCCTCCATCAGGCCTTTTGGCCTTCCATTTCTTCTTGCTTCTAGCTAAAAACTTATGCTTATAGTTTTTGTAGAAGTATAAAACCAAAACAGTTACCATTTAAATGCAAACAAATCTATAAATCAATAAAACTCAAACTGACAAAATAATTAAATGTGATAACTGATAAAGATTAGTGGAACCTAAATTGCCACTTGAAATATAAATTATGATACTGTCTTCTAAGCTGTTGGGAATTCTCAGTGCCTGTACTACCGTATGCCTATAATGACTCTTTTTCTCTCATCACTCTTTTTTGCTTTGTTAGTGTAGCATTCACTGATGTCATTTGACCTCCATGTGTTGCAACTATATCATTTACATTTTAAGTTCGAGGTCATTTTAAGTTTAAGATCTATTCTCATTAACCTAGGGCCATTGGAGTAAAACTGCTTGATATATTGATCATAAACATAAGCATAAGCACAGAAACCCCATGGCAATTCCCCAGTAAAAGGTGATCAGTCATGTTATCCTAGATTAAATTGTATCATTTAAATATTGTTTATTGGGCGCCTGGGTGGCTCAGTTGGTTGAGCAACTGCCTTCGGCTCAGGTCATGATCCTTGAGTTCCAGGATCGAGTCCCACATCGGGCTCCTAGCTCCATGGGGAGTCTGCTTCTTCCTCTAACCTTCTCTCCTCTCATGCTGTCTCTTACTTTCTCTGTCTCTCAAATAAATAGATAAATAAAATCTTTAAAAAAATTAAAAAAATAAAAATTGTTTATTAAAATGAAAACGAAAAATGTAAATTCCCACAAAGAATCTGCGAACTGCAAGGATTGTGTGATTAAATCCTCTGCTTTCACTTTAAGGAAAACTACTTTACTTTTGTCTATAGTACGTATATGTGAGGAACAAAAGAGATTTGGGGCTACTGGGATTGGGATAGGGGCAAGAGATTCCCTAAAGCAGTATACTCAAGCCAGTAGATCTTGACTTGAATCTCTTGACATATATGGCTTTAAATTTGCCTGGGCACATCACTCACCTTTATCATATTTTACTTGATTGTTGGTTCTAGTGCATTTGTTAGAAATGAGGAATAGTGGTTCGCAGTAGAGTGACATGGAAAATAATGGATGACTGATGGACTAAATATCTGTTCGTGATACTAAAAAATGATCAAAATGTTGTATATTAAAACTTCCAAATCAAGTATTTGTGGAATCTGTGAAGCTTCTTGCAAAATTCTGGATTCCCTGGAATACTGAGATAGAAACATGGCCGCTAAATAAACAAACAGCAGGAACACCTGAGTGGTTCAGTCAGTATGTGTCCAACTCTTGATTTCAGCTCCCATCATGATCTCAAGGTCCTGGGATTGAGCCCTGTGTCAGACTCCATGCTCGCAGGAGTCTGCTAATCCCTCTGCCCATCCCACCACTTGTGCTTGCTCTCTCTGTATCTCTCTCTCAAATGAATAAAATCTTTAAAAATAAACAGCAACAACAATAAATCCTGGGGATTTCCAGAATTTCCATATTACATTACTTCAAATGTCCAGTTCTTTAAAAATTATGAACCATGCAAAGAAACAGGAAAGTATAGCCCTTACATAGGACTAAAAGGAGTCAATAGAAACTAACCCCAAAGAAGCACATGCATTGTACTTTCTAAACAAAGATTTTAAATGACCTCTTCTTAATATGCACAAAAAGCTAAAGGAAACCATAAAGCCAAAGAACTAAAGGAAATTATGAGAACAATGTTCCACCAAAGAAAGAATGTCAACAAAGATAAATTATAACAAGAAACCAAATAGAAATTCTAGTGTTAAAAAGTACAATAACTGAAATAAAAATACACTAGAAGGGTTCAGCAGCAAAGGTGAGCTGCAGAAGAAAACATCCATGAATCTAAGGTCAGACAATTGAGATCGGCCAGTATGAGAAAGGAATTGTATATTTAAAGTCTGATTTAAAAGATAACACATAAAACAGTAATCATAAAATGTTGTTGATGGGCTTATAACATGTAAAGATATATTTGTATGGCAGTAATGGCTCAGAGGAGGGAGAAAGTAGAGCTATATAGGACCAGCGTTTGTATGCTTTTGGAATTAAGTTCACATTAATCCAAGCCAGTTTGCTTTAAATTAAGATGTTAATTGTAGTTTCCAGGTAACCACTACGAAAATAATTCTGAAAAATACGTAATAAAAGAAACATCAGGAATTAGAATGTTCCACCTGAAAATGCCTATTTTACAGATCTCATGAGATAACTTATTATCTCTTTATTTTTATAAGTGAGGTTATACTGTTTATATAATAGAATCAAAACTCAAAACCAAGCCTGTCAGAAAAATCCCTACTATAGCTCCTATAAAGGAAAAAGATGAAAATCTTGGGTAGAACACAGAAATGGTTAAGCTTGATTATTTTAATATCCATGTTTTACAAGTACTATACTCTTGACTCCAGATCAGGAATTTAAAGCTCAGGAAGGTTCAGTGTTTTCCTAGAGTAGTATTCTTAGTAAGCGGTAAAGCTGAATTAAATGCAAGTATATATGGTTCAAAGCTTTCTGTTGGACCATGCTGCTTTCACATTGCAACCTAAATATTAAGATGGTTTCAGCACACTCACCACCAGTTATGCGTGCTAGGAAATAACTCAATGGGACAACACAAACGTTCTAGAAAAACAGTACTGAATTTTTCTTTTCTGGAGTTTTGTAATTCACGGAAGGGGACTTTCTTACGTGTTTCCTCTTTCACAGAACCTGAAGTAACTCGGTGCTTTTAAACAAACAGTCTGGGTGATCTATTTCTAGTTTTATTTTACTCCGTTTTACATCTGAGTACTACTTTACTAGTTTTATATCAATAGACATATTCATCTATGTGTTAAAATATTTGCAAGGATACAGATGCCGCCCAGCACTTGCTTTTATCTCTTTTTTTAATTTTTATTTTTTTATTGAAGTGTAGTTGACACACAATGTTACATTATTTCCAGGTGTACAACATAGTGATTGGCCAACTCTGTATGTGTATGCCATGCTCACAAGTGTAGCTGCTACATATCACCATACAACATTATTACAAGACCATTGACTATATTCCCTATACCTTTCATTCCCATGACTTCTTCAATCTCTCTAAATTTGTAAAAATCTATCTTCTCTGATTCTGGTTATCTATAGTGTGGTGTCTTCTCAGAAATATAAACAATTGCAGGCAGGCAATCATTGTTCTCTTCCACTGGCAAAAGAGGACTATAAAATTTCACGATTTAATTTGAAGAGAGTTCATATTTATCATCTTCTTGATATTTATATCCTTGACTTTTACCAGAGACTATTTCAGAATGCCCATTGCTCTTAGAGAAGAAGAATTTGCCTTTCTAGGCTGCATTAAGGAAACTCAAGAGATTTCAACATAACTGTGTGACTAGAGAATCTATGCTCTTCCTGAATCCAAATAAGGAGGCCACTGTTTAAAGTTCTCACTGTAAGGGAACATTGCATCAAATGCTTAGAAAAATGACACATTTTCTTTCTCCTAATTCCTACTTCAGTATAATTTTCCTCTTCAAACAAGTTCCAGGGATTTTATACTTTCTTGTAAAAAAAAAAAAAATGTTCAGCCGAACATCACTGTGTTTTAAATTTCGGAATTTATCTTTAAGATATGCCAATTTTTTTTTTTA
>JAPYYJ010001772.1:0-13737 GCA_028533885.1 Nasua narica | reverse complement strand
CCCTTTAGCTTATCCTCCGATATCAGCTCGAGTGTTCCCACTTTGTTTTTACCTCTCCACTGCTGTCTTCTGCTCTGGGAGAGATTCCGGAGTGAGAAATCTTTCTTCTCAGGGTGATTTCATGGGTGTTCAGCGTGTTCTGGTAGATTTCCAGCTCACTTTTGGGGACCGGTTGCTGCAGGATCTCTTACTTCTCTGCCATCTTGCACCCCTCCGCCAACTATATAAATTCTTAGGTTGGGTCCCCACAGCATCAAGCCTCTTTTTTCTTTAAGAGTTATTTATTTATGTGTTTGTTTGTTTGTTTATTATTTATTTATTTATTTGAGAGAGAGAGAGAGACAGAGAGTGAAAGAGAGAGTGAGAGTGAGAGAATGAGAGAGAGAAGAG
Organism: Nasua narica; assembly: GCA_028533885.1. NCBI lineage: Eukaryota > Metazoa > Chordata > Mammalia > Carnivora > Procyonidae > Nasua > Nasua narica. The sequence continues at coordinate 13,347 of JAPYYJ010001772.1, read as the reverse complement.
AATCTGAAGTAGACTTCATAGTGAGTGCAAAGCCCAATGCAGGGCTTCATCCCACAAGACACAGGGGTCAGTCCTGCAAGATCATGACCTGAGCCAAGACCAAGTGTCAGACAATGAACTGACTGAGCTATCCAGGTGTCCCAGCATTAAACCATTTGAGACCAAGATTTCAGCATAAATAGTTTAGAAGTTGCCAAAAGGACTAGGGCACTGGAATAGAGAAAGGGAGGAAACTAATAAAAGGTACATTATCAAGCAAGTTAGAACAGTGTAGACTACAGTCTTAAGGGCTGAAGGAGTTATTTATCCATTTTCATCGGTCATTAATTGAGGACTCATGCCAGGAAGCATCGGTTTCTTCACCTTCCTGGACTACTGTTCACACAGGTCAAACAGGCTCTAAATAAATCCCTCCAATAAATCCCTCAAACCAAATTCAAAAGTGCTGGCTGTTGTCAGGCTGTTGTTCATGTTATATGCATGGAAATGGCAAGTCTGAGGACATATCTGCTACAGATAGTGATAGAGAAGTGTAGGGAGTGAAGTGGGAGATTAGCAGAGAGCAAACAACTAACAAGTTCACCCCACTGTGTGTGTGTGTGTGTGTGTGTGTGTGTGTGTGTGTGTTTTAACATATAATGTATTATTAGTTTCAGGGGTACAGGTCTGTGATTCATCAGTCTTACACAATTCACAGCACTCACCATAGCACATATGCTCCCCAATGTCTATCACCCAGACACCCCATCCCTCCCAACACTCTCCCCTCCAGCAACCCTCATTTTGTTTCCTGAGATTAAGAGTCTCTTATGGTTTGTCTCCTCTCTGGTTTCATCTTGTTTATTTTCCCTCCCCTTCCCCTATAATCCTCTGTCTTGCTTCTCAAATTCCTCATCATCAGTGAGATCATATGATACTTGTCCGTTTGGATTGGCTTATTTCACTTAGCATAATACCCTCCAGTTCCATCCATATAACAATGCAGATAACAAATGGCAAGGTTTCTTGTTTTCTTGATATCTGCATAATATTCCATTGTATAAATATACCACATCTTCTTTATCCATTTATCTGTTGATGGACATTTAGGTTCTTTCCATAGATTGGCTATTGTGGATGTTGTTGCCGTAACATTGGGGGGAACACACTCATTTCTTATCATTACATTTGTATCTTTAGGGTAAATACCCAGTAGTGTAATTACTAGGTCATATGGTAGCTCTACTTTCAACTTTTTGAGGATCCTCCATACTGTTTTCCAGAGTGGCCATACCAGCTTCTTTCCCACCAACAGTGCAGGAGGCTTCCTTTTTCTCCGCAGCACCCTAACCCAACACCTTTCATTTCCTGACTGGTTAATTTTACCCATTCTGACTGGTGTGAGGTGGTATTTCACAGTAGTTTTGATTTGGATTTTCCTGATGCTGAGTGATGTTGAGCACTTTTTTCATGTGTCTGTTGGCCATTTGGACGTCTTCTTTGCAGATATGTCTGTTATATTTTCTACCCATTTCTTGATCGGATTATTTGTTCTTTGGGTGTGGAGTTTGAGAAATTCTTTATAGATTTTGGATACTAGTGCCTTATCTGATATGTCATTTGAGAATATCTTCTCCCATTCTGTCAGTTGTCTTTTGATTTTGTTGACTCTTTTTTTTTTTTTTTTTTTTTTTTTTTGCTGTACAAAAGCTTTTTATCTTGATGAAGTCCCAATAGTTCATTTTGGCCCTTCCTTCCCTTGCTTTTGGCAATGTTTTTAGGAAGAAGTTGCTGGGACTGAGGTCAAAGATATTGCTGCCTGTGTTCTCCTCCAGGATAGTGATGGATTCCTGTATCACAATGTGATATTCCATCCACTTTGTGTCTATTTTTGTGTGCGGTGTAAGGAAATGGTCCAGTTTCATTCTTCTACATCTGGATGTCCAATTTTCCCAACACCACTTGTTGAAGAGACTGTCTTTTTTCCACTGGACATTCTTTCCCATTTTGTAGAAGACCATAGAGTTGAGGGTCCATTTCTGGGCTCTCTATTCTGTTACACTGATCTATTTGTTTTTGTGCCAGTACCATACTGTCTTGGTGATTACCACTTTATAATAGAGCTTGAAGTCTGGAATTGTGATGCCACCAGCTTTGATTTTCTTTTTCAATGTTCATGTGACTATTTGCAGTCTTTCCTGGTTTCATGCAAATTTTAGGGTCATTTGTTCCATTTCTTTGAAAAAAGCTGATGGTATTTTGATAGGGATTGCATTACATGTGTACACTGCACTCAGTATCATAAACATTGCCACAATATTTGTTCTTCCAATCTATGATCGTGGAACATTTTTTCCATGTCTTTGTGTCTTCTTCAATTTATTTCATGAGTACTTTATAGTTGTCTGAGAACAGACTCTTTACCTTTTTGGTTAGGTTTATTCGTAGGTATCTTATGGTTTTGTGTGCCATTGAAAGTGGGATCGACTCCTTAGTTTATCTTTCTTCTGTCTTGTTGCTGGAGTATAGCAATGCAATTGATTTCTGTTCATTGATTTTTATATCCTGACATTTTACTGAATTCCTGTATGAATTCTAGCAGTTTTGGTGTTCAGTATTTTGGGTTTTCTGCATAAAGTATCATATTATCTGCAAAAAGGTAAGAGTTTGACTTTTTCTTTGCTGATTCAAATGCCTTTTCTTTTTGTTGTCTGATTGCTGAGACTAGGACTCATAGTACTATGTTGAATAGCAGTGGTGATAGTGGACAACCCTGCCGTGTTCCTGATCTTAGGGGAAAAGCTCTCAGATTTTTTCCAATTGAGAATATTTGATGTGGTTTTTTCATGGATGGCTTTGATGATAACCAGGTATGTACCCTCTATCTCTACACTGTGAAGTGTTTTTATCAAGAAAGGATGCTATACTTTGTCAAATGCATTTTCAGAATCTATTGACAGTATCATATGGTTCTTGTTCTTTCTTTTATTAAGGTATTGTATCACATTGATTTGCAGATGTTGATCCCAAACTTGAAGCCCAGGAAAAAACCCCACTCGATCGTGGTGAATAATCCTTTTAATGTACTGTTGGATCCTATTGGCTATTATTTTGCTGAGAATTTTACATTCATGTTTATCAGGAATACGGGTCTGTGAATCTCTTTTCCAGTGGGGTCCTTGTCTGTTTTTGGGATCAAGATAATGCTGGCCTCATAAAATGACTTTGGAAGTTGTTCTTCTATTTTTATATTTTGGAACAGTTTCAGGAGAATAGGTATTAATTCCTCTTTAAATGTTTGGTAGAATTCCCCTGGGAAACCATCTGGCCCTGGGCTCTTGTTTGTTGGGAGAATTTTGATTACTGTTTCAATTTCCTCACTGGTTATGGGTCTGTTGAGGTTTTCTATTTCTTCCTGGTTCAGTTTTGGCAGTTTATCCGTCTCTAGGAATGCATGCATTTCATCTAGATTTTCTAATTTGTTCGCATATAGTTGCTCAAAATATGTTCTTATAAGTGTGTTTCCTTGGTGTTAGCTGTGATTTCTTCTCTTCAGTCATGATTTTATTAATTCGGGTCCTTTCCCCTTTCTTTTTCATAAGCCTGGCAAGGGTTTTATCAATCTTATTCTTTCAAAGAATCAGCTCCTGGTTTCGTTGATCTGTTCTACTGTTCTTTTAGTTTTTATTTCATTGATATCTGCTCTGATCTTTATTATTTCTTTTCTCCTGCTGGGCTTAAGCTTTCTTTGCTGTTCTTTTTCCAGCTGTTTTAGGTATAGGGTTAGGTTGCACATTTGAGTCCTTTCTTGTTTCTTGAGAAAGGCTGGTAGTGCTATATATTTTCCTTTTAGGACTGCCTTTTCTGAATCCCAAAGATTTTCCAAATTGTGTTTCATTTTCATTTGTTTCCATGAATTTTTAAAAATTCTTCTTCTATATCTTGGTTGACCCATTCATTCCTTAGTAGGATGCTCTTTATCCTCCCTGTATTGGAATTCTTTCCAACTTTCCTCTTATAGTTGAGTTCTGTTTCAAGGAATTGTGGTCTGAAAATATGAAGGGATTGATCTCAATCTTTTGGTAACAGTTGAGACCTGATCTGTGACTCAGGATGTTATCTATTCTGGAGACTGTTCCAGGTGCACTAGAGAAGAATGTGTATTCTGTTGCTTTCGGATGGAATGTTATGAATATATCTGTGATGTCCAACTGGTTCAGTGTGTCTCGTAAAGTCTTTATTTCCTTGTTGAAATTTTGCTTCGATGAGTTGTTCATTTCAGTAATGGGGGCTGTTAAAGTCCCCTACTATTATTGTGTTATAGTCATTGTGTTTCTTTGATTTTGTTAATTGGTTCATAAAATTGGATGCACCCATGTCAGGGGCATAGATACTTAAAATTGTTAGATCTTCTTGTTGTACATACACTTGAAGTATGATATAGCGTCATTCTTCATCTCTTATTAGAGTCTTGGTTTTAAAATGTAATTTGTGTGTTCCAGCCCCTTAAAAAAAACGGTGGAATTTTGATCAGGATGGCATTGAAAGTATAGATTGCTCTGGGCAGTATAGACATTTTAACAATATTTATTTTTCTGATCCATGAGCATGGAATACTTTTCCACATTTTTGTGTCTTCTTTAATTTCTTTGATGAGTGTTCTGTAGATCTTTGAGTATAGATCCTTTATCACTTTGGTTAGGTTTATTCCCAGGTATCTTATGGTTCTTGGTGCTACAGTAAATGGAATCCATTCTCTAATTTCCCTTTCCATATTTTCATTGTTAGCGTGTAGGAAAGCAACTGATTTCTGTGCATTGAGTTTGTATCCTGCCACCTTACTGAATGCTGTATGAGTTCTAGTAGTTTGGGGGTGGAGTCTTTTGGGTTTTCCATGTAAAGTATCATGTCATCTGCGAAGAGAGAGAGTTTGACTTCTTCATTGCCAATTTGAATACATTTATATTTTGTTTTTGTCTGATTGCTGTCGCTAGGACTTCTAGTGCTATGTTGAACAAGAGTGGCGAGAGTGGGCATCCTTGTTGTGTTCCTGATCTCGAAGGGAAGGCTTTCAGCTTTTCCCCATTGAAAATGATATTTGTTGTGGGCTTTTCATAGGTAGAATTTATGATGTTGAGGAATGTTCCTTCTATCCCTATATTTTGAAGAGTTTTAATCAGGAACAGATGCTGAATGTTGTCAAATGCTTTTTCTGCATCTTTTGAGAGGACCATGTGGTTCTTCTCTTCTCTTGTTGATTTGTTCTATCACATGGATTGCTTTGCGAATGTTGAACCACCCTTGCATCCCAGGGAAAAATCCCACCTGGTCATGATGAATAATCTTTTGAATGTGCTGTTGGATCCTATTAGCTAGGATCTTGTTGAGAATCTTGGCATCCATTTTCATCAGGGATATTGGTGTGAAATTCTCCTTTTGGATGCCGTCTTTGCCTGGTTTGGGGATCAGGGTAATGCTGGCTTCGTAGAAAGGGTCTGGAAGTTTTCCTACTGTTTCTATGTTTTGAAACAGTCTCACGAGAATAGGTATTATTTCTTCCTTGAATGTTTGGTAGAATTCCCCAGGGACTCCGTCAGGCCCTGGCCTTTTGCTTTTTGGGAGGTTTTTAATCACTGCTTCAATCTCATTACAAGATATTGGTCTATTCAGGTTGTCAATGTCTTCCTGATTCAGTCTTGAAAGATTATGGGTTTCCAGGAATGCATCCATTTTTCTAGGTTGTTTAGTTTATTGGCATATAGCTGTTGATAATAACTTTTGATGATTGTTTCTATTTCCTTTGGATTAGTCGTGATCTCTCCCCTTTCATTCATAATTTTGTTAATTAGGGTCCTCTCTCTTTTCTTCTGGATGAGTTTGGCCAGTGGCTTACTGGTCTTATGGATTCTTTCAAAAAACCAACTTCTGGATTCATTGATGCTTTCTACAGTTTCTTTAGTTTCTAACTCATTGATCTCTGCTCTAATCTTGATTATTTCCCTTCTTGTGCATGGGATTGGCTTGATCTCTTGTTAATTTTGCAGTTAAGGTGTAAAGAGAGCTGGTGTATTTGGTATTTTTCAATGTTTTTGAGTGAGGCTTGGATGGCTATGTATTTCCCCCTAAGGACCTCCTTTGCCATATCCCATAGGTTTTGGATCAGTCTCATTGGTCTCCATGAATATGACCAGCTTTTTTTTTCTCCCCAAATATGTTTATTTTATTTTTTCAGTGCTACAAGTTTAATTGTTCATGCACCACACCCAGTGCTCCATGCAATACTTGCCCTCCTCAATACCCACCACCAGGCTGACCCAACACCCCTCTCCAAAATCCTCGGTTTGTTGCTCAAAGTCCATAGTCTCTCATGGTTCATCGCCCCTTCTGATTTCCCCTGATTCACCCTTCCCTTCCTCCTCACAATACCCTCCATGTTTTTCCTTATGCTTCACACGTAGGTGGGACTATAATATAATTGACTCTCTCTGATAGACTTATTTCACTTTGTATAATCTCTCTGCTTGACTTATTTCACTCCACATAATCTCTTCTAGTCCTGTCCATGTTGAAACAAAAGTTGGGTATTCATCCTTTCTGATGGAGGCATAATATTCCATTGTATATACGTACCATATCTTCTTTATCCATTCATCTTTTGAAGGACATTTTGGTTCTTTCCACAATTTGGTGATTGCGGCCATTGCTGCTGTGAAAATTGGGGTATATGTGGCCCTTCGTTGTACTGCATCTGCTTCTTTGGGGTAAATACCCAGTAGTGCAATTGCAGGGTAATAGGGTAGTTCTATTTTTAATTTCTTGAGGAATCTCCACATTGTTTTCCAAAGTGGCTGCACCAACTTGCATTCCCACAATAGTGGAAAGTGTTCTCCTTTCTCCACACCCTCTCGAACATTTGTTGTTTACTGTCTTGTTGATTTTGGCCATTCTAACTGGGGTAAGGTGGTATCTCAGTGTGGTATATTTTTTCTTTCTACTCCTTTTTGAAATTTCATTATGTTTTATATGCATATTATATAATGCATATTATATTATATGCATATATATATTTTATTTATTACCTAAGTACATGTAAACTTCTTTGCATCTCCCAAACTGCTTGAAAGAAATTTAGCATATAATAGAGACTGAACAAATGCCAGTTGATTGTATGATCTGAATATTTTGGTATCCATCTCCCTGTAAGAATACAAATCTCTTTTGGAATTATAAAAATACTTTGAGGGATATACCATCTCTGAATGGCAAATGAGACAGCTGACTCTTTTAACTCTGACAAAGTCTCGATGCCAAGAAGTTTTTAAACTTAAGTGTTTATCCATGGTAAGTTTTGCCAAATGTAAAGCCTGATACAAGAACTTCGATGGGGGTAGTTTATTTAAGAGGTGATATCATGAAGAAGCAGAAGTGAGAGAGCAGCAAGAATGAGGGAGGGAAAAGGATAGACTGATATAAGGGTGCATTACCGAGGACGCCAATGGTAACAAACAGGAACATTCTGCTGGGATATCCTGAGAAGCATATAGCTGCCCTCCTCCTCGAGTTTTAACCTCAGAACAGGAGATGGGGTATTTCTCCTCTGGCTTCCAATCCTCGTTGTTAAAGCATGGCTCTCAAAGAAATAATTCCCCAACTTCCACTTCTGGACTATGGCATCAGAGAAATCATGGGTCAGAAATAAAGAGGAACAAATGGGAGCTTGAAGCCAGAAGTTATCAGCTCAAGGAGAATCTGAGCTTGTGTGGAATTGTAAGCCACAGCTCTAATTGGGAGGGGACTGAGTTTTCAGAGTGTTTGTTATGATGTGTGCCTAGGGAAATAATCATTTATTTCTCAGCCTGAATAAGGAATGGACCCAGTTCTGGTAAATGAAAATGCCTGAATCAAGCCACCATTCATAGTGAAACTATTTGGTTATCTTAAAAATTAAAAAAAAAAACCATTTTCCATGGCAAGATGAAGAGTAGGGGACCTCGTTTCATTCAGTCCCTTGAATTTAGCTGGATATCTATAAAACCATTCTGAACACCCATGAACCTAGCCTGAGATGTGAGAAAATATATCTGGAACTCTACAAATAGAAAACTGACTGCTTTTTGCAAAGTAGGAGATGCGGGGTCATGAATTTTCAGGGAGCTATTGGAAGATAAATGGAGGTGGCAGGGAACCTCCATAAGCTGACTACTAGAAAATGATAACACCAGAGCACAAAATCAGAACCCTTAGAAAACTGTTACAGTGAGAGATACTCCTTCCTGAAAAGGGATCAGGGGATGAAAGGGGCAGAATTCTCGGTGGGTCATTGTGTTCACAAGATCGAAGAAGACACAGAAAGAATGGGGTGTGCCTGAACCAATAGTGTGCCCAAGCAGTGGAGCCGCAAAACTGGTTATGGTCAGTGAGCCCAGGAGAGACTCTAAGCTCAGATCACCATAGAACACAGATAAGGTCAGTCAGGTGATTGTTCTTTACATGAGCGCCTGGAAAATTTATGGTATGTACAGATATTTAACATCCCCAGGGAGGAGCAAAACAGCTGCACCTAGGACAAGGCAACAGCTCTCAAGGCAGTGGCAGCTCCAGAAAGGACAATAAGGTGGCACCAAGCCATGCCCCAGCAGCTGTGGAACAAGGTGCATGTGCAAACCTGCAACTGCTTGAAGTTGCAAGGACACAATGGGCAGTGATGCCCACAGGTCCCTGGGACTACACCACAAGATAATTGCAGTGAATGAGCATCACAAAAGTCGGCAGAGTTTGACACACAGAAGAGTGAAAATGTTTTGTTCCAGAGGGTTTATTGTAGAGGGGAACTGTGATCTCTCAGCTCTGGGCCAGAGATCCAGGCTCTGTCATTTTTTCTCTGATTCTCTGAAGAGGCGTGGAAAGCTCCCACAGAACAAAAGCCACAAAAAAGACCAGCTTCCACTGAGCTCAACCCTCTGAGGGATGAACTCAGAGGTGGGGCACCTCGGTTCAGGCAAAGACAACTAGGAAGCAGGAGAGTAGGCCCCTCCCCCAGAAGGCAGACTGGAAGAACCAATGAACTACAACTGTATGAATCCCACAAAATTCTAAAACTCCAGCACGAGGAGAAAATAGTATATTGAGCTACAGGTGTTTTCTCATCATTACTCATTTATCTTTCAGTCTATAATTTTCCATTTCTTTTTTTTTAACTTGTTCCCATTTCAACTAGATTCTTATTTTGCCTATTTGTGTTTTTATATCCTTTTTAACTTTTGTTTTTTACATCTACATTATATATATATATATATATATATATATATATATATATATATATATATATATATATACTGCAATGTGGGGATTTAGTGTTTTCTAACACAGAGAACAAAATTCAATGAGGAATAATTAGATACCCTGCTTTGTTCATTCAGTGAGATTTGAGTCTCTCTTACCCCCTCTTTTTTCTTTTCTTTTTTTTTTTTTCATTTTGGTTTTGTTTCTTTTCTGTGGTGGCTTCTAAACACTTTGGATTTTTCTAAGGTGTATTTTGCTTAGATCGTGGTTGATATTTTAGACTCTGCTCATTCATTCGCCCATCCTTCTCTGGCAAAATGACTAGAGGGAGGAATTCACAACGAAAAGAATACCTAGGCTTGAAAATAGCATAAATGACAATACAGAAACTCTAAGGCAGATCTAATCACGCTGAACTTAAAAATGTTATGAATGAGATGCAGTCTAAACTGGTTGCTCTTAACAGTGAAAGTAAGTGAAGCAGAAGAAAGAATTAGTGATCTAGAGGACAGGATGATGGAAAGGAAGGAAGTTGAAGAAAAGAGAGAAAGACTACAAAAGCCCAAGAAGAAACACCTGGAAATTAATGATGCCATGAAACAAGCCAGTGGTAGAAGTATTGGGGTGCCTAAGGGATTGTGGAGAAAGAGAGGGCCAAAAGGTATATTTGAACAAATCATAGCTGAGAACTTCCATAATTTGGGGAAGGAAACAAGCATTCATATCCAAGAGGCAGAGAGGAGCCCTCCCAATATCAATGAAAATCGACCAACACCCCGACATATAATCGTGAATCTTGCAAATCTTTTTCTAGAGAAAAAGAAGTTATCTGGGGGCACTTAGGGAGAGAAGATTCTTTACATACAGAAGGAAGAACATCAAATGAACATCAGAACTATTCACATAAGCATGGCCAGCCAGAAAGGGCTAGCAGGGCATATGAGGGTACTAGATGAGAAGAACGTGCAGCCAAGAATTCTTTATCCAGCAAGGCTATCATTCACAGTGGAAGGAAAGATAAAGAGCTTCCAGGACACACAGAAACTGAAAGAATATGTGACCACCAAGACAAACCTGCAAGAAATATTAAGGGGATAATGTAAGGGAAGAGAGACCCCAAGAATAACATGGACCAGAAAGAAACAGAGACAATATACAGAAACAGGGACTTTACGGACAGCACGATGGCATTAAATTCATATCTTTCAATAGTTACTCTGCAAGTAAATGGGTTAAATGATCCAACCAAAAGACACAGGTTATCATATTGGATAAAAAAGGTAGAGCCATCCATATGCTGTCCACAAGAGATTCATTTTAGACCTACAGACACCTCCAGACTGAAACTGAGGGGGATGGGGAACAATTTACCACACTAATGGACATCAAAAGAAAGTTAGGGTAGCAATCCTAATATGAGACAAATTAGATATTAAACAAAAGACTATAGTAAGAGATGTAGAGGGATACTATATCATACTTAAGGGGTCTATCCAACAAGAAGATGGAGCAACTGCAATTTTCTATGCCCTAAACATGGGAGCAGTCAAATATATAAACCAATAATAATGAAAGTCAAGAAACATATAGATAATAATACATTAATAGGGGGGATTTCAACAATCCCTAAGAGCAATAGACAGATGATCTAAGCAGAAGACCAATAGAGAAACAAGTGCTTTGAATGACAAACTGGAACAGATGGACTTTACAGATATATAAAGAATATTCCATTCTAAAACAACTGAATACTCATTCTTCTCAAGTGCACATGGAACTTTCTCCAGAACAAATCACATACTGGGGCACAAATCAAGTTTCAATGGATACCAAAATATTGAGATTATTCCTTGCATATTTTTAGACAAAAATACTTTGAAACTGGAACTCAGTCACAAGAAAAAATTTTGAAGGAACTCAAACATTTGAAGTTTAAAGAACATCCTGCTAAAGAATGAATAAGTCAGCCAGGAAATTAAAAAGAAATTAAGGGATTCATGGAAATAAATGACAATGAAAACGCATCAGTTCAAAAACCTCTGGGATACTAGAAAAGATTATGTGGAGTGAAATAAGTCCAGTGGAGAGAGTCAATTATCTTATGGTCTCACTTACGTGTGTAGTATAAAGAAAATCATGGAGGGCTTTGTGAGAAGGAAGGGGTGAATGGGGGAAATCAGAGGGGGTGATGAACCAGAAGACACTGTGTACTCTAAGCAACAAACTGAGTGGTTTAGAGGGGAGGGGGGGTGGGGGGGTTGGGCGAGCTGGGTAGTGGGTATTGAGAAGGGCATGTATTGCATGGAGCACTGGGTGTGGCACATGAACAATCAATCTTGTAACACTGAAAAAAATAAAATAAACATATTTGGGGAAAAAAAAACAACCTCTGGGATACAGCAGAGGGGTTCTAAGAGGGAAGTACATAGCAATACAAGCCTGTCTCAAAAAATTAGAAAAATCCCAAATACACAAAATAACCTTACACCTAAAGAACCTGGAGGAAAAAGAGCAAATAAAGTCTAAACCAAGCAGGAGGAGAGAAATAATAAAGATTGGAGCAGAAATCAATAAAATAGAAACTAGAAGTACAGTAGAACAGATCAATGAAAGTATAAGCTGGGGTTTTTTGGGGGAAGGGGTGAAGAATCAATAAGATTGATTAACCACTGGCCACACTTACCCAAAAGAAAATACAAATGACCCAAATTATTAAAATCATGAATGAAATGGAACTAATCACAACTAATACCAAGGAAATACATACAACTGTAAAAACGTATTATGAGCAACTCCATGCCAACAAATAAGGCAATCTGGAAGAAATGGATGCTACCCTGGAAACTTATAAACAACCAAGACTGAAAAAGGAAGAGGTAGAAAATCTGAACAGACCCATAATCAGCAAGGAAATTGAAGCAGCAAAAGCCTTCCAAAAAAACTAGTGTCTGGGGCCACATGTCTTCCCAGGGGAATTCTACCAAACATTTAAAGAAGAAACAGTACCCATTCTACTGACGCTGTTAAAAAGAAAAGAAAAGAAACATAAGGAAAACTTCCAAGCTCATTTTATGAGGCCAGCATTACTTTGATCTCAAAATTAAACAAAGACCCCATGAAAAAGGAGAATTACAGACCAATGGCTGCAGAACATGGATGCCAAAATACGAAGATACTAACCAATAGAATCCAACAGTACATTAAAAGGATTATTCACCACAACTAGGTGGGATTTATTCCTGGGAAATCAGGGTCGTTTAACATTTGCAAATTAACCAACATGAAAGAACACCTTAATAAAAAAAAAAAAAGACAAGAATCACATGATATTCTCAACTGATGCAGAAAATGCATTTGACAAAATACAACATACTTACTGGATTATAAGTCTTCATTGCTGTTATGAACATTGGGATGCATATGGCATTTCTTTTCACTACTTCTATACCTATGTGGTAAATACTCAGTAGTGCAATTGCTGGCTCATAGGGTAGCTCTATTTTTATCCTTTTGAGGAACCTCCATAGTGTTTTCCAAAATGGCTGTACCAACTTGCATTCCCACAAACAGTGTAAGAGAGTTCTCCTTTCTCCACAACTTCTTCAATGTATGTTGCTTTTTGTCTTGTTGATTTATGCCATTCTAACTGGTGCAAGATATGGTTGTCTCAGTGTGGTTTTGATTTAAATTTCTCTGATGGATAATGATGTTGAACTTTTTTTTCATGTATTTGTTAGCCATTTGTATGTCTTCTTTGGAGAGGTGATCTGCTCATGTCTTCTGCCCATTTTTTTTCTCCCCAAAAATGTTTATTTTAATTTTTCAGTGTTACAAGATTGATTGTTCGTGCACCACACCCAGTGCTCCATGCAATACGTGCCCTTATCAATACCCACCACCAGGCTCACCCACCCCCCACCCCCTCACCTCCAAAACCCTCAGTTTGTTGCTCAGAGTCCACAGTCTCTCCTGGTTCATCACCTCCTCCGATTTCCCCCCATTTGCCCTTCCCTTCCTTCTCATGATGCCCTCCATGATTTTCTTTAAACTTCACACATGAGACCATAAGATAATTGACTCTCTCCG
>JAPYYJ010001771.1:0-13738 GCA_028533885.1 Nasua narica | reverse complement strand
ATAGTATTCCATTGTATATATATACCACTCTTCTTTATCCATTCATCTGTTGATGGACATCTAGGTTCTTTCCATAGTTTGGCTATTGTGGACATTGCTGCTATGAACATTCGGGACTACATTCTTAACTGTAATTGCTGAAGTATTCCCTAATGCAGTAGGGAGTAGGCTCTGCTATATTTTTCTGGTTAGCTAGAGGGCATAAAGAGTGTGGGTGATTAGGATATTCTCTATGATAGTATACCTGACAGTGGTAGAAAACAATTCTACCAGGCAAACTATACGGAAAGGAAAAGATAAGCCTATCTGACTGAAGGAATGAATTTTCTTTTATTATGTTTTATAATAACAATTTTTGCAACTTTCAAATTTTATTCCCACAAAAATTATGTTTATGTTAATCAGATTTCCAGCAGAATTACTTCATTTTCTTTCTTTTATTTTTCCTTAGTTTTCTTTTACAGATAATATATTAGCATTCTCTTTCTGAACAGATGGATTTTTTTCATCTTTGGTTTGATATACTACAGCACACTGCAGCATTTGTTAGTTTGAAAAGCATAGCAAAATGCCACACTGAAAAGGATACATAAAACAGCCTACTCACTAGCTAAAATCATAAAAAACATTATGTAGAGATAACTAATTAAATGTTTTTTTAATAATGTTGAGAGCAAGTTGTTTTATATAGAAAAAATAGTACTTTAAGTTTATTTATGTATGACCTGACCCATTTTCAAAGAGAAATTAGATTGAAAGCATTTTTTTAAAGCTAGAATAAAATTAATTTAGAGAAATATATCTCCTTTGCTAGAGATTGGCTAATTGTTTGTTCTTGTTTTCTGGTGGTCAAATTAAAGAGGGAAACTCAATCAAGTGTTATAATCAACATATCCATAAAATTAAAACAAACAAGTTGTACTAAAAGGTTTAATTTCTTCACATGTTTTATAACTGGATTTTTTTAAGAGTAGGTAATATAATGTGGAGAAAGATTTATGATTACAAAATTACTTTAATTTTGCTTTTTTTCTACAATGTATAGTTTAAATACTTAAAAACCAATCTATGCTCCATTTTCATATTCACTAAAATGTTTTATATATTATTCCAAAAGCCTCAACACAGAAATCATTCCATTTGTTAGTTCACTCTGTAGATTGTATTAATTCTGATTGGTGATTAAAAAAAAGAAACAAAATAAATCATAAAGTATACTTTCTGTAGCAACTCATGTAGCAACAAGTCATAAAAGTCCTTTCCTTAAATTCCAGAGTTAAGTAGAAGTAAAGTACACAATTTTCATTCAAAAAAATAAAAAATAGAAAAACAGCACTTTCATCCATTTTTATCGAGTGATTACCACGATCTAGACAACTCTTCAAGAAACTGTGTAAATAACATTACACAAAAAGTAGAGTATGTTACATGTTCTTAGGGGGAGTAGAAGCTACACTAAACATACATATACAGCATGTCATATGCTGATAAGTACTGCACAGAAAAATAAAGCAAGATGGTAAGGAGAGGAGGTGCCAATAAGTGAAATAAGGCTGTTTTGTAAGGAATGTCTGTCTGTCTATCTATTTATCTATTTAAAGTTGTACTGTATTTATTAAATAGGCAAGGGCAACTTTATTCGAGACTGTTCCCAGAGGGACCAATCCTACTGCAATAAGAGAGAGATTGAACTCAACTGCACTGAAACAAAAGGAAGGCAAGTTTTATCTGGACTAAGCTGGTAGAAAAGTGATCTGAGGAATTAAATTCTGAGGAATTAAAGGGGAGGTGAGTCATCGTGATTGGGTCCTTTGTGTTTGCATCTGGGAACCATGGAAGTGAGGCTTCCATGTTTCTGTGTTTCCTCACAGTTTTCACTTTCTAGTTTCCTCACAGAAACTGAGAGATGGGAGTTCTGTCTTTCCAGATGATTCTATTTCAGAGAGATGAGTAGTGGCTATCAGGTCCTTGAGAAAGACATTTCTGGGTTGTAGAGAGGTTGTAGAGAGGCAAGAGGCTATTCTTTCAGAGAAAGAATTTACAAATGGAAGTCTTGTTTTGTTTTGTTTGTTTTAAAGTAAATCCTCTAAGAAAAGGGAGTTAGGATGTCTGTAGTCAGGAGGATACCTTTCTAAAGTTTAGTTAAAATGAGGGAGATGTTAAGACTATTTTGGTTTTGTGTGTTTGTTTTTAAGATTTTATTTTTGAGTAATCTCTACACCTAACCTGAGGCTTGAACTCACAACCCTGAGATCAAGAGTTGTATATCCACCAACCGGGGAGCCAGTCAAGCACCCCAAGGCTATTTTGATTTGAAGGCTTTAATAATAATCCACTTATGAGATAAAAGTGACTTGGACCAGGTGAAGAAGAGTATACATAGTGAGGAGTAGCCAGATTTAGGATATATTCAGAAGAGAACTAATGGGACTTGCTTCTAGATAGTGTGTGGAATATGAGCAGGGGGAAAGTAAAGAATACTTCCATCTATTTTAACTAAGAAAATAGAAGACTTAAGCTTGCTTTGACAAAAATGTGAAGATATCTACTGATAAAAATTCTGAGAAGAATCAGAAAGAAACACAAAACATGCATATCAATCATAGAGAAAAAAATGACACTAGGAAATTTCCAGATTTTCTCTTTGACTCCTTATCTCTTGTTCATTACATTCTTTTTATATGTAAATGAAGTATTTTTTATTAGTTTCTCCTTCAGCAAAAGTTCAATGACCCTAAGTATCTAGCATTTATTCAAAATGTGTACCCCTCATTCTGAGAGTCAACCAGAATATCTATTATAGATTAATTATAGAGTATAAATTTTCCACAGAAATGTACCACAAGGAATTTATTTTGCTTCAGGAAAGAATTGTGCCTTCAGGAACGAAGTGGACTTTATATTACTGCATTTGTTTCGTAGATTATATTACTTTAGAAGTTATATATATATATATATAACTTCTAAAGTAATATAATCTACGTAACAAATATAAATATATAAAACTTATATATATATAAGTTTTATTTATTTATTTGACAGAGAGAGAGAGATCACAAGTAGGCAGAGAGGCAGGTGGCGGGGGGGCGGGTAAGCAGGCTCCCTGCTGAGCAGAGAGGCCAATGCGGGGCTCCATCCCAGGACCCTGAGATCATGACCTGAGCCAAAGGCAGAGGCTTTAACCCACTGAGCCACCCAGGTGCCCCAGAGGTTATTTATATTTAAAAAATAGAAAGGCAGCACATGTGAGATAAGATGGAAGGAGGAAACCTTCACTGATTAGATGACATTTCTTTGAACCAAAGTTCTAAGTGTACATTTTCAGAAGTCAATCTTATGAACTACCTCATTTATTGATCACCTAATATTTTTATTTTATTATATTTTATTTATTTATTTGACAGAGAGAGAGATCATAAGTAGGCAGAGAGGCAAGGGGAAGCAGGCTCCCTGCTGAGCAGAGAGCCCGATGTGGGGCTTGACCCCAGGACCCTGGGATCATGACCTGATCCGAAGGCAGAGGCTTTAACCCACTGAGCCACCCAGGTTTCTCCATCACCTAATATTTTTAATGGCTATTAAAGCCATCTATCTTGAAAGATAAAAACACTATTACAATATTATGTATCTTATAACTTTTAAATGAAGAAACTATTTCCCTCCCTCTCTCTATAGATGATTGATATATAGAGAGAGACGATGATGATAGATAGATAGATAGATAGATAGATAATAGAGATAGAAATAGAGATATATAAGATAACTCATCTTATATAATAGAGGTATATACTAGAGTTATATAAAATAACTCTTTTATATGTTGAGCACATTGTTGAGATCCAAGGGAATTCAGTGTATTTTGAGGAGGGTACTTTCCAATAAATAGGACATCCAAATCTAGCCAATTTCCAGTCACTCCTGGACATTAGCAAATAATAAGATCAGGCTTTTTTTAACCTGGATTTTGGTCCTCTGTTGTCTGGTGGACTTCTGAGTTTTATAATTTAGTTTAGTTTTATAATTTTGCTAGTGTTGTTATTTGTAATAATCACATGCATTTATAAAACTAATTTCAGTGAGGGGTGCCTGCGTGGCTCAGCTGATTGTGTCTAACTCTTGATTTCAGCTCAGGTCATAGTCTCAGTGTTGTAAGACCGAGCCCTGCATTGGGCTCCACTCTGGGCATGGAGCCTGCTTAAGATTCTCTCTCCCTCACCCTCTGTCCCTCCCTCTTTCTCTAGTCCTCTCTAAAAAACAAAAATGAAAAACATAATGATCTCAGTGAATAAAGAGTGTGCAGTATTCATAAGAAAACACAATTTTAAGTCTCTATGGAGGTTCACAACAAAAGAAGGCCACCCTCAATATTTTTGTATATTTCTTAATTTTTTTTATACTTTGTGTTGTCTGTTCTGTATTTGTAAATTTGATTTATTCAAAGTTGTTGTATTTCTTTCTTTCTTTCTTTTCTTTTTTTTTCCCCCTTTGCTGCTACTAGTTCATGGGGTCCTACAAACTGTGAACTCATACAGAACAGCAAGGTCTTATATGTATTCTCCATCCCTTAGTGCTCACTTCAGCACCAGGCCCAAAAAATCTATTCAATAATTCCTTCTCAGTTATTGACTTCAGTAATTCCTAAGAATGTGTAATACTGACTTTGTCTCCTTGACATCTTAATTAGAATACTTTTCTACTGCTAAAGTAATATGTATTATTGTTGTCTACTTCTGTCAAAGATTTTAAGTATGTATGAACTTATGTTTCTCAAATTACAACCTTATCTCTTTTCTAGGTTTGATTTAATGTGAAAAACTTGACATATCATTGCTTCCTTTAAATACTTTCCAATTTAATTACTGGTTTTGATTTACTTCACATGCAAGTTACACTCAGATTACTATAATTGAATTATGTATTTAATATATTTTATTTTTTATAACTTCTCACCAGCATCCTATTTTATAGCTACATTTACAATACTGCTAAATTAAATTCCATATTGTCTTTTTTTTCAAAGCTTAATAATGATCACTTTATGCCAGCTTACAAAGTTATCTTGATTTACCTCTTAATGTGCTGTGACATATATCTTCAAACATTTGATACATTTATATATTGTAATACCATTACTACCATAGTGTTAGTTAGCACCTGCATCATATCACATAATTACCGGTTTTTTTTGTTTTTGTTTTTGTTTTGAGAACATTTCAGATCTACTCCCTTAGCAACTTTCTAGTACGGAATACGGTATCATTAACTATGATTACCATGCTGTACATTTGATCCCCAGAACTCACTCATTTTATAGCTGGAAGTTTGTGCACTGACCAACATCTCTTTCCTCTCACCTCCAACCCGTTAACCACCATTCTAGTCCCTGTTTCTATGAGGTCAGCTTTTTTAGATTCTACATATAAGTGATATTATACAGTATCTGTCTTTCTGTTTGACTTATTCCACTTAGCATAATGCCCTCAAGTTCTATCTCTTTTGTTATGAATACTGTTCAAATTAACTCTGATATGAATCCTGCATTGCATAGTCCCTCAAAATTATTATGTTAAAGCCAATGATTTCCATGTTGAAAAATCCAATAGACACTTCAACTACAGTAATACTGGAGTTCTCTGTAGCCCATGTGATGACCAGCCACCTTTCTCCTTATCACAGTACAGGTATTTGATATCTGTGGCCTCACAGTCTCCCTTGAGTTACAATGACTTCTCTGCCCACTTTTTTTTTTCACTTTCTTCTTCTACACTTCTAACTAAATATCAGATTTCTCAGCACTTATTTTATGCTGTAATTATTCTACTCAATTAGTATTTTCTCTCTAGGCTCCTAGTATTAGCTAAACACAATTTAGCTAAGGCCTGTTTTCTGAGATCTTTCAAAATCTAATATGTCCAAAATTATTTTTTATTTCTGCCAAATTTCAAGCTTCCCACAACATGTATATTTCAATAGATAGCACCTACATATCTAGCTATAAAATCTAGACACATGAGAGACATCTTTCACTATTTGTTCTTCTTTACTTCCCACTCAAATTAATTCCCTTTACCTGAAAATAACTTCCTTAACACTTATAGGGGCGCCTGGGTGGCTCAGTTGGTTGAGCAACTGCCTTCAGCTCAGGTCACAATCCTTGAGTTTTGGGATTGAGTCCCACATCCGGCTCCTGGCTCCGCGGGGAGTCTACTTCTTCCTCTAACCTTCTCTCCTCTCGTGCTCTCTCTCACTTTCTCTGTCTCTCAAATAAATAAATAAAATCTTTAAAAAAAAAAACACTTATAGATGAATATTTTCCATTTTTTTCCTTAAAGTTGCAGCTTATTAATTTTTTAAAGATTTTATTATTTATTTGAGAGCAAGAGAGCAAGCAAGAGCAAGCAGGGGAAGGGAGAAGGACAAGCAGACTCTGAACTGAATGTGGAGCCCTATGTGGGGCTCCATTCCAGGATCCTGAGATCTCAAGCTGAGCCAAAACCAAGAATCGGACACTTAACTGACTGAACCACCCAGGTGCCCCAAAAGTCGCAATTTAAATATTACTTCCTCTAGCTTTATGCTAAGTACTGTAAAAAAGCATCAGATATGATTGGCTCATAGTTGATGTTCAACATATGTTTGAGTTTATCTGCAATTTTTAATATGATAAGAATCTAGAGGGTAGAAATTCATAAAAAGCTTATGGCTTTTAGAATAACTTAATTTTTCATATATAAAATTAATCAATCTTATCCTTAAAGGCTTAGAATTTAGAAGATAATGGCATGGTCAAATCTATGTAAATATAAAGGAAATGAACATAACATGTGATCTTCAAATCGTGCTTCT
This sequence comes from Nasua narica, assembly GCA_028533885.1. Lineage (NCBI taxonomy): Eukaryota > Metazoa > Chordata > Mammalia > Carnivora > Procyonidae > Nasua > Nasua narica. The sequence continues at coordinate 6,892 of JAPYYJ010001771.1, read as the reverse complement.
TGCCATTCTCTGTGTGCAATGTTCATCATGCAGTCATGTTTACTTTAGTATATTGGGTCAGAAGGATAGGAATCTTGATATGAAGGAGGAAATTTCTAGAGCTCACATTTATTAAATATCTCCTATATCCTAGTTCAACACACTATGAAAAAGCTATCCACATTAGTCTTCATACCAAGATTTTTGGATATATAATATTAATTATTTGATCCAAATTAGGAAATTTGATTTTAGAAATATTATTAACATTCTCAAATATATATCCCATTCACCAAATTTAAGATATAAATCAAAACACATTTAATTATGAAGGGCATGATCTTTATATTGTATTAGTCTATATTTGACTTTAATTCTCTTAACTTCCAGGGTTATTAAATTTGACTGACATGGTGTATATGATATTGAGAAAAATAATTCATTTCCTTCATTCAATAGGTAAAAATTTCAATATATTCTATGTGCCTTTACATATTTTACAAACTTTAGTTGAGTTCCTTCCCTCTTCTATGTCATCTAATCAGTGGATTAAATAGATATTTCATAAATTAAATCTGGAGACAGCACTTTAAGTATATATCAAACCAGAGACACCAATTACAATATTAAGTAGCTGAATAAATAAGAAGTAAATGCAACATAAATAATTCAATGTTCATTTTTTAGAATATTTTCTTCAACAATGAATAGGGAAAAACACTTAAAAATGCAGGGTACATAATGAATTGAAGAAAAATCAATGTTATAGTTTATTAATGGGTTTGGTAAATTACATTTCTAAGGAAAGTAGAAGAGGAAAGATTGAATTTGAATTAGTATTTCATTATGACATATTTCACTGAACTTACTCATTTCTCAAGATTTTCTATTTCATCAGCTAATTTGAATTTTATATACTAATTTGAGAACTCTGATAAATCAGAATTTAATATTTACAAAGTGTTTTACAATAACCCAGAATGTCAAGTCAGTGTTATTTTACTTGGTTTTAAGTATGGGTGTAAAATGTATGAGTAGTTCATCATGATAACTAGTTTGATACGACAAAGTAGCTGTGTAATAACTACCCAACCCAAAATCTTACTTAATTTATTCTGTCAAATTAGATAGCATAGTAGGAAAAAGTAGCTGTCAAGCTATTTAGCAACAATTAGACAATTGACATCCTTCAAAGAAAATGAAAGTTATGAATGATTCTTGTCATACTTTTCAAATATCTGTATTGGTATTGACTAGACCAAAAAATACATGGGCAGTTAAATGGTAAAATTAAGTTGTTGTTCCAGTTAACTGGAAGGCCTCCAGAAAAATTAAACACAGGAGTGACCTTAAACGGATCACTGTCTTCCCTTAGACCTCAGCTCCTCATGTTAAAATCAAATGGTTTGATGTGACCAGTGTTTCTCAAAATAGCCTTACATACTAGTCATGGGGAAAACTAATACAAAAATAATTTCCTGGTAAATTACTTTTAAAAGTATTTGTTTCAGTTCCCCTTTTGGAGAATCACAATTCATATTATTATTATGCAGTTTGTGTTCCATTTACTAAATAATTATTGACTGCTAACTATTTGCTAGGCACCGTGATTTACATTATTTTTATAATAGGTCTGAGAAATACTAAAGCATAAAACAAAATGCAAAAAAAATTAAATGCCTTTTAAACTATTCCTCATCCAACACTTTTCAAGGTAGTTTGAATATAGAAAATATTTTTATATAAAATATTTTATATAAATTTTATATAAAATTTATATAAATTTTTATATAAAAATATAGAAAATATTTTTAATCATGAAACTCTCCTCATTCCCTCCGTCCCTTGATGGGCCATACAGTGGGAAAAACTGGATAATCAGTAAACCCTATCCTACTTCAAAATGTTATGCTAAGGTAATCCCAAAAGTCATCTCTATATCATTAGATTTGTAACATGAATATGAAGATTAATATATAACTGGTTTACCTTTTCCTTCAGAAAAAGGAGCCCACACCAATCATGGAGTTTTCAAATCTTTGGGCTATAAGTGCCAGATTTACATTTCTGGGATAACTTATTACATTCTAACTCATATAGTTGTTTATGCATTGCCATCAAATTCTGTATCACTATTCATAGACTCATGTCATTATTCAAAGATAATATGGTCATAGGAGTACATACATACTTTGAATCCCTGAGCTTTAACTTTTCCCACATGCTTTATGGTCCTATTTGGTTGTTGTTGCTTAAAATTTATTCCTTATGTACTTCTTTATTTCTTCTTTTATATCCTGTTCATCAAAAGATAATATTCACACTTAAAATTCTGCTAGGAGTTCTCTGAGTTTCAGTACTCATCCATAATTCTGGAGAGTAATAATAACAGATAATATTTGCTATGGCTACACTAAGCAAGGCAAAGATTTTAACTCATTTAATCTTCATAATAAGTCTTAAGAGTCAGATTTTGTATCAAACGTACCTCTTTACTTATCTTGAAGAATTGTTGTAATTGATATAAAAATTTGAGGGGTACATGAACCATCTACCATATAAAAATTCATAGCACATGGCAGGTATTCAAGTGGTGGTGATGATGAGGAGGATGATGATGATGATTGTGAATGACTTGACATAAATCATTCTTACACAAACTCTGTTAATTCTAAAATGGCAATTAGTTTGAAATAATAAAGTAATCTTGGTCAGACCTAAGCAAAGGCACATTGGCAGGGGATTTCATTATTTTATTTTTTATTTCCAATGCTACTTCCCCCAAATTTAAAGAGATTTGTCTGTGGGAAAGTATTGACTTCGGAACCAATATTTAATTAACATTAATTCCTTAATAGCATCTCTATTAAGACAATTTCTAGAATCTTGAGAATTTTTACAAGTTCATGTATGTTAGGGTAAAAACAAACAAATGAAAAGCAAGAAAGCAAACAAACAACAACAACAAAACTGTAGATTCCAAGTCTGGTTGGAGGAGAAATTCATTGACCATAGAAGAAAAATTGAATACATTAGACTATGAAGGCATTTCTTGACTTAGTACTCTATATTTAACTCAAGCCAACTAAAGGTATTACTTTTGCTCATTGTTTTCTCTCTCATTATTCCCATCCTAGAATTTTCACTAGTGAGACTCCATTCCATTCTATCTTGAAAGTTGAAGTATAGTTCAGGCAGAAGAAAGTTCTCAATTCTTATAATTGCCAAGTGGCACTGATATTTAAATTGACCATTTGTAGGATGCTTGGGTGGCTTAGTTGGTTAAGCATCTGACTCTTGATTTTGGCTCAGGCCTTGATCTCAGGGTCATGAGATCATGGCATTGAGTCCCATGTCAGATTCTGTAATCAGCACAGAGTCTGCTTGTCCTTCTCCCTCTGCTTCTCCCTGCCCCCCATCTCTAAAATAAACAAGTAAAATCTTTAAAAATAAATAAATAAATTGAACATTTGTATAGCACTCATTCTCTTTCACCCAACTTCTGTTTAGGTCTTTTATTCTTTTGGCATCCATCTATCCTAAAATCTGCTACTACATGTTTTTTGTAAAATGTTATAGTTAGGAGAAACAAAAACTAAATCCTGTTTACAGAAAAAAAAAAAAGATTTATCAATGCATATTTGATAAGGAGTTAAACTTCCATAGGAGGTCAGCTAGCTTCAGTGTGAAAGTATTCAAGGAGCACAGCAATGCCTAAAAGAAATACAAAGAGTTCAACTTTTAAAGGAGTAGAATCTTTTGTACTTTACTAGGAAACTGATGCCCGATTTTCCATTTACTAGAGACAGTACACATTTGATATTGTATTATCCCACAAATCAAGTTTAAGCATTGTTCTATGTGTGTCAAAGACAGTATGTAATTTGTGGAGGCTAGAACCACCAAGAGGAAAAGGACAATCAATCAAATAATTACGAGATATTATGATGTAGTTAGGCGTAAAAAGTAGTATGGAAGCTAAACAGAGTATATAGTTTGTTTTTCATATTAGAAACAAAAGGATGGAATAGATAAGAACTTTTTATCAAGTGACAACTTGGGCTGTATTCTTGAAATATTCATAGAACTTCACCAGGAAGTGAAAGAGAAATGAATATAATAGGAAGATTATTTAAGTGGAAAAGTTCTTGCTATGTTTAGAAAAATGTACACAGGGTTTAAGAATAAGTTTAAAGTAGGAAATTTATGTACTGTTTATGTTAAGTAGGCATAATAAAATAGACTATTTAATATTATTTTATTACATTTCTTCCATTGTACTTGAGTTAATATATGTGAATATTAAATTCATTTATACATGAATGTTAATAAGAATGTTCTTAAAGCAGTGCCTAGCACCCAGTATTATGTGTCATTGCTATCATTATTAGTGTTGTTATTCTTATGAGTAATAGACCTCATTTTTTGGTTCATAATCTTAAAAAATAATCAAAGTGAATATTTTTAAAACTATTCACATTCTAGCATAACTAATTCAGATTGACCTCTTATTCGTATTTTTCTAAAGCAATGAAGAAAGAATATATGTTCATGAAATTTTTAAAAATCTGCCCATTTATTTATCTAAGTGCCTACTGCATAAATTCCATATAATGTGTTGACATTTCAGTTTTTTAAGTTTCTTAAAACTATCAAATATGTCATTTGAATATCATTTTCAAATCCTTTTTGAAGACCATTTGGGAAGGGCAGTGAGAACAGAAATTGAATATTCGGTTTTAAAGGCAATGGAAGATGACCCTAATAAAGGTGACAAAGGTATGACCAACACTATCCTGGGAGATGTTTTTGAATTTCACACATTATTTTAGTATCCAGAAGAGAATGTTTCTGTTTTTTTCTAAGCTTCAGGTCATACACAAAGGAGCATATCTTTTGTTTATAGTAACATGGGTTAAAGTGCAGTAAGATCATATTCTGTACAGTTCGTTGAAGAAACTGAAATCAGATTCCTAAGGAATTGAGCTTGCATTTTTTTCTGTACTAACATCTTGTTACCATCTTCATACAAGAGTTTCCCCAGACTTTATTTTTATGGGTTATTGCCAGAGACACGTGCCCTCTTTACCATCTGGAAATATCTGAAAACAAGACAAGTGCAGGGTTATATTATGATGTTGGATTAACATATATTATATAATTTTTATGTTCAAATGAGAGATTGTAATTTGAGAATTCCTGGGACCAATTCTCCACTATATTTGGTACTCTGAAGAGAGCTCCTTCTTCACTTAAGATCATCACTTCCAAGCTCTCACAGACCCCCAGAATTTCTGAGCAGTTCTTCCATCAGATCTGGTTTGGGGTACATTAAATGGCATTTGCTTCTCACTCACTCAGTGCTAGTCTTTACATACTGTACTTGCTAATTAAGGTAACAAGGCAAAACTGGAAAGACAAAATAAAATTTATACACATTGCCTCACTTCCTCAATTTCTATTTGTCTCTCTCTTTCTCTCTCACTCCTGATTCCTGTTCCCTCACCACAGGTATTATATTTTTCTCTATGGGTCTTGATCCATCAAAACTCATTAGCCTTAGATTATTGAGAATACCCACTCACTGATTTCAATGAAATGTACTGGAATTTATTGTCACTTCCTTTTGGACAATATCTTTCTCTAATTCTCCACACTGAAGTCTCTAACTCCTTTCATTACTTCTGGATTCTTTAGAAATCTTAACTCTCCAACTAAGTCACATTCTCCTTATCACTGAAACAGGTCCCAAAACTCATGCCTCTAGGTTTTAAGTAATCTCTTAACTGTTGTGTTATACATTGTTTGTAATTCAATTTGAGAAGAAAATCAAATCAAAAAGTCACTTAAATATTTCTATCAATATTATCATCATCATCATCATCATCATCATCACTTGTAACATTTATTAACTACAAAAGCCAGATTAGCATAAAACATGCATTACAATGTGAGGGAGAGATTGCTATTATGCCTATTTTACAAATGTGAAAACTGAAACTTAGCTAAGTAAATTGTGTGAGACACCTAACAAAGAGCTTAGGTAGCCACAATGTGTATTCAGGTCTATGTGGCATCAGAAGCTGAGCTTTTAACAATTATGGGATATGGCTTTAGATTAGTTGATTATTTAGTATGACAAGTCTTACCTCAAAAGTTTTAGAAATACTTTGGGGGGAAAATTCTTAGAGGTGAAACATAACGCTTTGTCCTGAGGAGAATAAAGGCTCTAAGGCCAAAGGAAACAAAATAAAACATGTATCATGGAAAATGCCTAGTTGGTTCTAGAAATTTTGTCCCTAGAAAAATATGGTGAATTTCTTAAATACATACAGGTATATGTATGTTTTGTTGCTTGTTTTATTGCTCTTTCCTTTATTGCACAGTGCAGATAAATTGTGTTTTTTTTACAAATTGAAGGTTTCTGACCACCCTGCACTGAGCAAATCTATTGGCACCATTTTCTCAACAGCATTTTCTCACTTCAGGTTCCTCTGATACATTTTGGCAATTCGTGAAATATTTCAAACTTTTTCATTATTATTTTATTTGTTATGGTTATCTGCGATCAGTGCTCTTTGATGTTACTATTGTAATTGTTTTGGGGCACAATAAACCACACCCAAATAGACAGCAAACTAAATCAATAAATGTTGTCTATGTTCTTACTGCTCCACTGACCAGCTTTTCCCTATCTCTCTTCTTCTCCTTGGGCCTCCCTAGTTCCCGAGACAGAACAGTATGGAAATTAGGCCAATAAGTAACCCTACAATAACCCATAAGTGTTTAAGTGAAAGAAAGAGTGGGATGTCCTTCACTTTAAGTCAAAGCTGGAAATGATTAAGCCTAGTGAGGAAGGAACATCCAAAGCCAAGCTAGGCTGAAAGCTAGGCCTTTTGTATCAACCATGGCC
>JAPYYJ010001770.1:0-13739 GCA_028533885.1 Nasua narica | reverse complement strand
GTGACGATTCGCAGAAATCATTCTTTCCGTGCGTCCCGCTTCCGCCAAGCAGAGGGACCTGCATCCGTTTTTGGTGTAGAAGGTGCAGAGTGCTTTGAGCCCCTCACAGGAGGGCTGCTTAGGACAGGAGAAGAATTTTAGTGTTAGTGGGCACGGTCTTTATTATTTTATGGGACAAAAAGTTGAACCATGCTTTCCCCGAGACAATCCGTCTAGTCAATAAATACAAGTATTTCTTCTTTTGTAGGGAGACAAAGGTGAAGCCGGTCCTCCAGGCCCACCTGGAATTGTGAGTAAAAGTGCTGTTTGGTCGTCCGCCGGGAGCTGGGGCCACGCGCCCTGCGGTGGTTTTAGGATGACGTTTGTGTGTCAAGAGGGCGCGTGTTATTTAAAATCATAAACTTGTGTTCTGTATCGTGCGGCATGTGGTACTTGCTTTTTATTATATTTGGATAATTTCTGCATTTCCTTGACCACAGACCCCGAAAGGATTTGCCCCTGGATAAAGATAGGAGCAAAACATTTGGAAACTTTTTTTTTTCAAATGGTCCATTAAGGAAAATGTTAAAAGAAACCGATCGCCCATAATTTGACTCTCCCTACAAAACAGTCTTGGTGTCTGCAAGTGACATTTTACTTCCTGTCAAACCACCACCGGCCGCACCTGCGCCCCGCGTGCGTGGGCGGTGAATGACTTCTCCTTGGGGTGTGCTTCCTGGACCGTGGCGGCTTGGGGAGGCCCAGAGCCTCCCCCCTGCAGACGGGGAACCCCTTTCCGTGTCTGTGATCTGGCGGCCATGGTCGAGTGGCCTGTTGGGATCGCAGCCGCATCAGCAGATTTTAATAACGTCTGTGAATTTAATTGCGACAGAGGAACTATTTTAAGGGCAATCTGCATTGTTTGATTTAAAGGAGGGGTTTAAATTTTAACCTAAAATTTTAAGTTTTCCTTAGATTTCTGTGAGTTAGAGTTGTGCTAGTTCACTCCTTTGTGGTGTGTTCTTGGCCTCTGTTTTCGAGGAAGCCCGCACTCTGGACCATTTGAAAAAACAAAAACAAAAGCAAACCAACAGAAGAGAAAACCTCTTCCAGTGAACCATTTGCACATTCCCATTACCTGTCGCCTGGGGATGTGTAAGGCTGTGGTCATGGTACTCTTTAAAGTAGACTCTTCATTTTATGGCTTGAAAATCTAAACCCAAACCTCAGAATTCATATTTTTCTGACTTGGCTTCATGGGTAAAGCTGCTGGCAAGCCAGTTAGGACAGGAGGGAGCAGAACCGCGGCAGGTGCTGGGGCGGGGGGCCCGTTTTCTGGGCTCTCACGACTCCCCCATCCCCGAAGGCCCCACTGCTGTTTCTTTACTCTCACCTTTCTTGAGATGATTTGGAGAGGTGTCGGTCTTCGGTCTTCTTCTGCTGCCCTAACGTGCAGCCCGCCCAGCCACTCCCCTGCACCTCTGTGATCTTCTCTCCTGTAATTCAGGTGATTGGCCCAGGACTGTTGGGAGAAAAAGGAGAGCGGGGGTACCCGGGCACCCCAGGGTTGAGAGGAGAGCCAGGCCCCAAAGGTACATTGTGTTTTCTCCTTTCTCCTCCTCCCCCTTCTCTCCAACCCCCACTTCTCCTTCTATTCTCTTCCCTCTTTCCTCCTTCCTCCTCCCTCCTTCCCCCTCCTGCTCTCTCTTCCCTTCCCCCCTCCTCCTCCCTCTTTCCTTCTGTCCTTCCCTCATGCCTTACCTTTCTTCCATTTTCCACCTGTACTCTCATGGTTTGGTAACCCGACAGGCCTCGCAGGCCCGCATGGCGACTGAGGCTTGTCTCAGACTCAGGTCTGCCTTCCCTCCTGGCACTGGGGCTCCGAGAGCCGTCGCCGTCCAGCCTGTAGGGCCGGGCGCTGCGTTTCCTCCGCTGCCCTTCCCTCACCCCGCTGACCCAGGGCCTCGGGGGACAGAGCCGCAGGCTCGGTTCGTCTGACTCTCCCTTCTCTTCGAAGGTTTCCCGGGATTACAAGGCCAGCCAGGCCCCCCAGGTGAGCATCCTTGGCTGATTGGGCTGTGTTGTACGGCGTCTGTGGGGTTCGTATCCTGAGTGAGTGTCACGTATGTTAGTGATCCGCGGGAAGTGGCTGCCGATTCTGCTGCACGTTTCCCTAGTGATGACGGCAAGGCGCGTTCACGGCTGTTTCCTGCGGAAGTCATGGGCCGCCGTGGGCTTGGTGTGTTCCTGGGGGCGCTCACGTCGGTCCTCGGGTCCTCCCTTCTCTCCCTGGCTGGGACCTGCCCCCAGCCTCCCTGCCCCCCACCCAAGGACGCAGGTCCCCCGGGTCCCGCGGGCCCCCACTGTCAGTGCCCACACTCCCCATTCCCAGGAAGCCTTTGTTTCTCCGCGGGGACCAGACTCAGCTGCAACCCCTCACCGATCTAATCCTCTCTGATCCAGCTTCTCCGTGGGAATCCCACGTGGCTCGCTTGTACTCAGTGTGTGACTGTATTGTGCCCGATGCTTAGTTAGCGGTGGGATTCCTGTGTGTGCACGTGTCTGTGTGCAGACCCCTTTGTGTGTGCGCACAGATGTCTGTGTACAAACGCTTGTGTGCGTGTGTGCAAGTGTATATGCGTGTGCACGTCTCCCCCAGGCCCCGGAGCGGATCAGGAAGGCCGTGAGGGAAACCCACGTGTGCCCTAGAATCTACCCCACAGCCGGGTGCCCGCAGTCCTTACGTTCTTGGTTTTGTGTGTTTTTTATTTATATTTGTGTTTTGTTCTTTTTTATTATTTCCCTTTCTGACAGCTCACCAGCTGTAATTTCCCCCAGAGCTCGTTCCTTTCTGCTGGAGTGCACTACTCTGCACCCCGTCCCACGTTGACGGCTTGCTTCAGCCCCGGCTCGGGCACCTCCCTGCCCGCCTTCCCGCTAGAGCTTGCGGATCTAGCTTTAAAGTCACCCTTCTCTGTTTTCGTCCACTTTCTTCTCTGCGGTTGTAAAAATGCTGACCTTGCGGCCATCCTCGTGGACACGTCGCTCCGTGTCCCCCCTTGGTGTCTGCTGTGTTTGCTTCTAACGGCTTTTATCGGCCTGATCGCCTCGTCACTTGCAGTGTTTACAGCTGATGGGAACTGCTCTGGCCTTATCTTCTCTCCCCCGACGAAGCCCGGCCGCCGGCCCAGCAGCGCCGCCCTCCGGGAGCCATTGGGTCCCCTCCTGGGGCTGAGCTGGGTGCTTCCTCCCCTCCCCTCGGGGTCTTCAGCCCCTGGCCCTTCGGTCCTGCTGGTGCTGATGCGCGCGTGAGGTTCCGTGGGCAGCGTTTTTTCTCCCACGACCGCAGCTCCTGCTCTGGGGTCAGTCGTCTTCCTGGACACCCCCTGGACACCCCCTTGTCCTCTGCGCTCTGCTCTTTAGGGTTGTGGACACAGTCCCGCCCGGGTGGCTGGGAGCAGAGGCCCTGAGGGCAGCCCCGAGCGAGGGCCCCTAGGGGTGTGAGTGCGACATGTCCTTCACGCCCGTCCAGGACCGGGGCGCTGCCGTCTTATGCCCCAACTGGGCGTTCCATGTTCAGACCTCACTTCACACTTCTCCCAGAATATCGTCTTCGTCCTTGACTTTACGTCTTGGCTGTTCCATTTTGATTGCCAGCCAGTTCCTGCCCCTGGTCTTTGTGTCCACTTTTCTTTGTTCCATGACGTTTTTATGCCCTCATCCTCTCAGTGGAAATGAAATCGACTCTCAGTGGCCTTTTCATTCATGCGGTGGGAACTATTTGCACCAAAAGAAATGTACGGGTTTTTTTCGTGTCTGGGTAGTGAGTCCCTTTTCCTTAATGGCAAGTCGTAGGAGGCATTTGAGTGCCGACATCGACGGGGTAAGAAGCCTGATGGTTCCCTTTGTCTTTACTTCCCCAGAACGGTTCCCCTTCCAGGGACGGTCGCTGCCATTTTCCCTTGAACGGAGTTAAGAAAGTCATTCTATGGCTGTGGGCATTGACCTTGCGCTGTGGTTCCTTACACGCGATTCCATTCTGGTTTCAGGCTTCCCGGTGCCAGGGCAGCCTGGAGCTCCCGGCTTCCCCGGGGAAAGAGGCGAGAAAGGTGACCAAGGCTTTCCAGGCACATCTTTGCCAGGACCGAGTGGAAGGGATGGGCTCCCGGGCCCCCCCGGGCCTCCCGGGCCCCCTGGGCAGCCGGGCCACACGAGTAAGTGCTCCTGAGGACCATGGCACGTGATGTCTCGCATAGGACGGGGGTCGGGCCAGAGCTAACGGGTGCGGGAGGGCACTCGGAGCCCGAGGGATGCAGAAGCCCGGCGTCCGAGGACCGGCGAGTCATTCGTATCCCACTGAGGTACCTTTGCAACGTCAGTCATGCTGCAGAAAGGAGAAGTAAAAAATCAAACAGTAGAACTGGTTAAAGGGTAAGAAGCATGTTAAGCAGGTCTGAGTCTCCCGGCATCCAAGTGAAAAAGGGAGTCGTGTGGTTCTTCTGCCATACAGCCTCTTCTTGTCTGTCTGGTACACACACTCGCCAAGAAGGGAGGGACTGCAGGGGACAGTTTGTGTGGTGACCGGACGGATGACTTCACATTTGAGGGGTACTTAGCGTGGGCGGGTCTCACGTCAGCCTCCTGTCACAGCTGAGCACGGAACACGGAACTCTTGATTCCGTTCAGGGGTTCCTGCGATCCCAGAGGGTTCCCAGCGCAGAACGTAAGACAGTTTCAGACGAGTTCATTCCAGTGGGAAGACGTTCAGGTTTTCGAGACAGGTCCTGCCGTGTCACTCGCGGTGTGAGCCCCAAGTCTTCTGGGGGGGCTGATGGAAGGGGGACCGTATGCGGCGGATTCCAGGCGGTTTACTTGCTGGAGCGCAGACACATCGTTAAGAAGGGGGTTCTCGTGGATGCGGCTCCCTGCAGAAGTCAGATACGGACCTGGGGAGCAGCGGGTCCCAGGCTGGAAGCTTCACTGGGAAAGGATCAGTATGGATTTTCTTTTCTTTACTTTTCTTTATTTAAGATTTGTTATTTATTCATGTGAGAGAGAGAGCAAGCAAGAGCAGGAGCCGGGAGGAGAGTCAGAGGGAGAGAGGGAGAAGCAGACTTCCCGCTGAGCAGGAGCCCCATGCGGGGCTCGACCCCAGGACCCTGGATCATGACCTCAGCTGGAGGCAGACGCCCAACTGACTGAGCCACCCGGGTGTTCTCTGGCTTAGTGTTTTCATGTGTAAAATAAGGACAATGGTGTGTACTTCGCAAGGTAGAAAGGAAGTAAGACACCGGACAGGACTAATGAACTGAAATGTGCTCTAGGATCGTCAAGTGGGTGTTTTATCAACCTGTGGTGGCAAGTGGCCAGACGGGTGCTGTGTGGGGCCCGTTTTCAAGTTAGCGTTGTAGGATTGTTCTGAAGCGAGGGAAAGCCGGGTTTCTAGCACTTAGAATCAGCCTAAAAGTAGTTCGGTGTTACAGTAGAGACTGAAGAAGAGAGGACGCAAATCCTCGCTTCGGGTGGAGGGACTGATCCCGTAACTTTCAACGATCTGTTTCAGATGGAATTGTGGAATGCCAGCCTGGGCCGCCAGGGGACCAGGGCCCCCCCGGAATTCCAGGGCAGCCGGGGTTGACGGGCGAGGTTGGAGAAAAAGGTAAGACAGACATCATTTTTAAAAAAATGATGCTTGGGACTGGGACGCGTTTCGGCACGTGGGTGGGTGCGAGTGTTCTTCCCGTCGAGCCCGTTCCTAGGACGCGGCTCCCTGTGGGAAGCTCGGCTGGGGTGTCCCCTGGTTGGGCTTCCGAGGGAGGGGGGAGGGATGGGGAAGACAGAGCGTGAGTGCCACCTGGGAGGCGGCACGGGGCGTGGCCCTGACGCTGCGCTCCTTGCTGTCTGCGCGGCCGGCCGCTGAACCCCTCCGGCCACTGTCCTAGTGCAATCTCTCGGGTCAGAGTTTGGGAGTGCCCTTCTCCAAGAGCGAGGGTCTTTCTTTGAGCCGAGTCACGGTCCTGCGCCCCAAGCGCTCACCACCCCTCCAGGCCCTGCTCCCACAATCCGTGAGCTGCCCCGGGACGGGGCCCCTCCCCCCTGGCTCTCAGGTTACCGTTACCGATCCCCAGCGCTTTGCCGTCACCCCGGCCCAGGACACATGGTCCTCTCTTGAGCGTCGTGCCCACAGTGGGTTTTCACAGCATCCGCAGTCCTGTCCGAGCACGTCGTACCCCTCGGATCATCCAACCTTGTGGTGTCTCTTAACAGCCAGAGAGTAGAGCGGCCAAGGCTGCCCCCAAAACTGAGCCCGTTGGCACCGTGGCTGGCTCTGGATCACAGAGAATTCTTCCTCTTCCAAAGTCTGCCACTCAAACCCCGCTGGAGGCAGTTGCAGCTACCACCTTAGAATTCTGCGTTTCAGAGGCCCCATTGGACGTGATCTTAGAAGTCACGTGGGAGGGCCGGCGAGTGCACAGTGACCCCCTCTGGCCAGCCCCTGAGCTGAGCCGCCCCTGGGATGACGGGGTCAGGAGTTTCTCTGTGCGGAGACCTCCATCCTCGGGCCGTGGCATCGCCAGCCGGCCCAGCCCGCGGTCGGCGGTGCATCTCCCCACGAGCAAACCCCACGGGGCCTGGAACTCAGCTGGCCTCCAGCCGACTGGCACAGTCCCCGTCCCGCACGTGGGCCCCTGTTCTGCCTCCCCCGTGCTTGAGGGGCTCGGGCCGTGTGTGAGGGCCCTGCGTCTGTTCCTGGCTGTGGGCTCTGCCGGAGTGGAGCGCGTGGGCGCAGTTCCCGTGTACGGATGCACCCCCGTATTCCCTCTCTAGGTCAGAAAGGAGACAGCTGCCTCATCTGTGACACAGCGGGACTCCGTGGGCCCCCTGGGCCGCAGGGCCCCCCGGGAGAAATAGGTAAGACCCTCGACGTGACCGGGAGCAGGCCCGACTTGGCTTCCGTGGGCCGGAGCCTTCACAGTGAAGCGCATCTCGTGCCACGAGAGACCTCAGTTTCCGAGTTCAAACCAGAGCCTGATAATGAGAATCTTAAGTCAGACTTCCGGGGTGCGTCCACGTTGTGGAAAATTATCAAGATGACCTAAAATTTGGCACCGTGACGATTTCCCAGTCAAAGGTGCACAGTGTACGGTTCCCTCAGCTCCACAACCTTCGTCCGGTCCACGGAAGTGAAGGGCAGGTTTCTGGCGGAAGCCGGCCCGGGGCGGGGGGCGGGGGGCTCGGTTACCGGCTGCTTCGGTGGTCCTTGTCCTTGTCCGGCTCGCCGCCTCCCTTCCGGAGCCCGCTGTGAGCATTTCTGTCATTCGTCTGGGGAGCCTTCAGACTCCGCCCACGTGCGGAAAGATGTCTGTGCTCTTGACTCCTGAGAGGGAAGGGCTTGGGGTTTCGCGGACGTGTCTCGGCAGTAACGTGCTGCATCGCTCTTGTCTTCTGAAAGGTTTCCCGGGACAGCCAGGGGCCAAGGGCGACCGAGGCTTGCCCGGCAGAGATGGTCTGGAAGGATTGCCTGTGAGTACACCTGTCTGAGTTCCCGCACTTTCTAGAAGTTTTCTCTAAGCCAACTGGCACAGGTGTATATTGTTGCGTTCGCGAATGCAGCTTCTGCTGGGTGGTTGGGCCACGTGCGGCTCTGTCGCGCACTTAGAATGACTCCCCGTGTCGTCGCCCGAGGTGAGCGGGTCTGGAATCCCCATCTCCCCTGCCTCCCTCCTCACCTGGTCCGAATTCAGCTGCCGCGTTCCTGCGTCCAGGTGCAGCCGGGGGCTGTCACCTTCCCCCAGGGTCTCGGGGGCTCTCGGAACAAATGGTGCCCCCAGGAGCCCCCGCCAGCAGCTCCGTGGGCCAGTCACGCCCCCCACTAAAAACACGGTAGTAAGTTCAGCGCCCGTGTTTCCGTGGAGAGATGGAGGATGCCAGCCTGTTGCCTTCGAGGAATTCAACTTTGGTTTATTCGTCTCTCACGGACACGGATTTTGAAAGATCCTGTCCCCCAATATCTATCGTGAAGATGCTTTTCTAAATTTATAAATGAAATCATCTCAGATCGACAGGAAACCTTGTAGTTAAATGAAAATCAGCTTCCTGACTCCCCTAGTTTGTTTAAAAAAGAAGCCATTGGCTGGACGAGAATAGCTCTACCCCCAGGCACTGGAGGCCATTTTCTCTCGCGTAATCAGCTCTGTTTCTAGAGCGTAAACCGTAGGGCCTGGTTCTCATACTTTCTTTGTTCTTCTGTAAGCTCCATAAGCATCAGCCAGTTTCCGCACTTTCTTTCATTACTGCTTTCCCTTTTGCTTTTCTTTTTTTTTCTGTCCCAGAACGAAAGTCAAATCTTTAGCATTTTATTCCTTTTTGATGTAGCTCTTTAACATTTGCGATGTTTGAAAATGTTACTGGCAGCCTCTCTAAAAGCGGGTCAGGGCAGAAGTGAGTTGAAATGGCACGGAGGCAGCTGGGATTGAGCAATCGCTTCCTCCTTTGAAGTCAGATCTTGGGATTCTGCTTCCAGAACTTCCCTGGTGCCTGGGGAGCTAAGTTACAAGTCGCAATTGTTTAAAATATTTCTAAATAAATGAGAAGTTCACATAACTGGGAAGCCTTGACTCTGGTGGGGATCAAAGTCAGAAGCGCTTTGAAGCAGCAGCCGAGGACGCTTTTAACCTCTGGACGTGGTCTCTATCTGCTTGGCCTTCCTGGAAGCTTCCTGCCTCAAGTCTGCCCGAAACCCCATCCAGACACCAGCCCCCGGCCCCACGGCTAAGAGAAGTGGGAAGAGAGGAAGGAGGGAGAGGGACAATTGAGGACAAGTCCTGATGAAGAGGAAGATAACTCCAGTGCACAACGAAACTTCGAACCCCCCGCCTTCCCCACCCGGCGCTCCTTTCTCTCCGCAGACGGCCACGTGTGTAAAAAACCGTTTCCCGGGTAAATGGTTGAGTGGAGCGGGTAGTAATTTTTCTTCTGTTTGCGGCTGAGCTGTAGCTGCATGCCTCGACTGGGTCCCGGGTGGGGGCCCTCCCGTTTCACGCGAAGCTGGGGCTGCGAGAGGTGCCCGCGAACCAGCGGAACGCCCTGGAACGTAGACGACGACGAAGAGAGATGAGGTGCTCTGCGTTCCTGTTTGATTCCAAGAGCGTTCCTCGGTCCTTTTTGAAGTCCGAGGGCTGGATTTTGGGAAAGAGGGGCAGGCACAAGAGGCTGGCTGCACGCGGGGACCTGAGCGGGTTTCGCAGCCATGGACAGCCAGCCGAAAGGCGCTGTGACACCCCGCGGTGGCAGCGCTTCGAGAGGGTCTCCTCCAATTTACGAGCCAAGGCGAGGTGTTCGAGGCAGCGTTTGATTCCTCCTCGTTCATGTCAAGAGAGGTGGATCCAAAGACCTTTGAGTCATTGACGATTCAGACGTCCCGTGGCAGAGAAGCCACGGGAGGTGTCCTAGGGTCAACATGTCGCCTTTCAAAAAGAAAACTATCCATAGATTTCTTCCTTGAGTGACAGTCAACAAAGTCCCTGTCACCAAGATGAAAAATGATGTCTCCTCCCTGTGTGCTCATAGCCCTGGAGAACTGTATTTCTAGGCTGTG
The DNA here is from genome assembly GCA_028533885.1 of Nasua narica. Taxonomy (NCBI): domain Eukaryota; kingdom Metazoa; phylum Chordata; class Mammalia; order Carnivora; family Procyonidae; genus Nasua; species Nasua narica. Next base: position 4,162 of record JAPYYJ010001770.1, on the reverse strand, counting down.
AAAATCACCATGAAGTAACACTGATCCTTCCAGGTTGAGAAAAATTAGAGATCAGTTCTAATTTCTTAGACTGGGGTTTATTTTTTATGGGTGAACATTGCCAGTTCGACTTCTCTTTCCTGCAGTACCTCCCTAGCTGCAGACGTTCAGATGCAAAGTTAGAAGCCTTAGGTCTGCCCTCAATACCCCCAAAGACTGGTGGAGAGAAAGATGGGCAGGGAGAAGAGTTTGTGTAATGAGGAAACCCGGGACATGCATCAGGGAGGGCTTCACGGAGGAGTCGCAGCTTAGCTGGGATTTAAGGATGCACGGGAGCTAATGTTACCTTGGGAGAAAAAGCTACAAGATACCACAATACCTTTGAACTAAGTAATGTCTTTCTCACGACGCCCCCGCCAGGGTTCTTGGGGGGTCCACTCCCTCGCTGTCCGAATCAGGAGCGGCGTGCCGAGGGCCGTGGTGCATGGTGGGCGCGTGAGAAACGGTGCCCGCTCTATAATCGGAAGATCGTGTGAATTCGGGTCTGTCCCTTGTCTTCCAGCCCTTTCCTCTCGGCGTTACACACCCACACAGGAGTGTGTGGGCACGTGTGACCCACATTCGTCCAAGAGCTGTTTCACAGGGAGTGTGTGAGAAGGACTTCGCATTAAATGACTTGTCCGAGGGTCTGAATCCTGCCAAGTCAGTGGGGAGGCCGAGAGGTTTCTTTCTCAGGCCTCAGGGAACGAGTGCTTGAGACAAGTATTTGTAGACCTTGGGAACCCCAATTCTCAGAGAGGCTGGAGGAGAGACCATCTGTGGGTGTGGGCGTTCCTTGAAGATTTAGCTTTCCAGGAACTGGAGAATGTGCTAGGGTGTGTCTCCTGGGAAAGTCCCATCGCTTTCGCTGACTGCTCAAAACAGCGGTGTAGGCGCTGGCCGGTGCGCGCTCCCCAGACTGTCCTCTCCCCGTTGCCGTCCCGCCCTCAGACGCTTCACCCGCCTGCACCTGGAAGCCCCTTCTCTAGTTCCTGGGCCCCAGAAGTCCCACACTCAGCGGCCTCCAGCACTTGCTGGAATGTTCTCGTGAACATTAACCGTTGTAAGGGACAAGCAAGTTCCTCTGGGGCTGCCCAGAAGCGGGGTCCCCGGTGCCGCTCACTCATTCCCCCCGTTTGCAACACCCAGTAAAGACTTTTTTTCAGGTGTTTTTAAGAGAAGCAACAGGTGAGAGGTCAGATCATGGCTTTGTCACAGAGCTGGTGGCTTGTTTCTAGAAAACAAGGTTGACCATACTGCCGTTTTTGAAGGAGGTGACCTTTTAGTTTCGCTGTTGGCTGTGTAATGATCATGCTGGCTCATTTTGGGCACCGACATCTTCCACTTTGTGCTTGTAGGGCCCGCAAGGCGCACCGGGGCTGATGGGCCAGCCGGGAGCCAAGGGAGAACCTGGCGAGATTTACTTCGACGCGCGGCTCAAAGGAGACAAGGGGGACCCAGGCTTTCCAGGACAGCCCGGGATGCCGGGCCGAGCAGGGTCTCCTGGGAGAGACGGCCATCCGGGTCTGCCCGGCCCCAAAGGCTCCCCGGTACGTTTACTTCCAGACTTGGCACGCCCACTGTATAAGGCGGCCTGCAAAGAATGAAGAAATGAATTATTTGAGTCGGATTTATGCTTTTCATTTGGGTGGTGATTGTTACACGGGATGTTCAGTGGTCCTCGGGAGACTTAAGTCTGCAGATGTAGCCATTGATGCTGCCGATGGGAACAGGGGGGAACAGTGCAGGGGTGTCTTCTGACGCACTTCCGGCCGTCGGGAAGGCGCCCGTGTGTTGGACGTTTGGATATCAGATGGGAGGTGAAGTTTAGAATTAGTGGCCTGCAAGTCCTTAAAAAGCTGGTTGCAGATGCAGTTACTCCCGTCTTTGAAGTGTGTCCTTATGTGGGGAGGGAGGGTGCCCGCCCGGCTTCCACAGGAATGCTGGCGTCGTTTATTAACTGCCCGCTGACCCTTGTGGAGGGTGGGAGTCAATAAATAGCATGAGCCAGTTAGACTCTGGTACTTATTTACTGCAGATGGTGGAATGTGGGAGGAACCCCGGCTGGTCCGTCTGCTGATAACGTTTCTTTTTCTCTTTGCACGGCAGGGGTCAGTAGGATTGAAAGGAGAGCGCGGCCCCCCCGGGGGAGTTGGATTCCCCGGCAGTCGTGGTGACATCGGCCCTCCTGGGCCTCCAGGGTTTGGCCCTATTGGCCCCGTCGGCGACAAAGGACAGGCGGGTTTTCCGGGGAACCCCGGCTCCCCAGGCCAGCCAGGTGAGGCCTGAGGCCCTTAGGGGCACAGAGCGCTGGGCTCCACGCCGTGGGGATGCGGGGCTGGTGCCCGTTCTTCCACGAGGTGGCCTGGCCCGGGGCCCTCGGTGGCGATACTGTACCTTGTGGACGCGCATGTCAGAAGGGCAGGTGAGGTGAAGAATCTGGCTATGAGGCAGCAGAATCGATAGGTGCTTTTTTTCTAATCAGGACGCAGAAATTTCCCGGTCAGGTGGGCCTTTTCTGTGCGAGGGATACCCACACAAGCCTGTTTTGTTTTTTTTTTTTTCTCTTTACCCGTTTTTCTGTGTCTCCCCGGTGAGCCGTCCACATGGGCTCGTGTGCGTGCCCAGCCGGGTAGTCTGCACCCCACGGACGGGCCGGGGCCTGTGGGCGGATTCCGGGTGGCCTCCGCCTCGCCGTGGCTGCTCGCGGTGCCGGCTTCAGTCATTCGCGCACCGTGTGTCCCGCGAGGCTGTGTGCCGAGTGTCCCTCCAGGCAGGTGCGGCCCCGCCCTCCGGGTGCGCACGGCCCATGGCTTGGCTGGAGCGAGGCCGACGCGAGGCTTTCCCACAGACACGCTCACTCCCCCTTCACGGCCTGCGTGTTACTGGGGACCGAAGTGGCCAAGGGGTGGCCCCCGGGCCTGGCCCACCCACGGCAGGCTCCCGGGCGCGGGTCGTGGAATAAGAAGCCGAGCACGCCCATCGTTTCCTAGGACCTCGGGGGCCGCAAGAGCAGAGGCCGCGAAGGGAGTGGGCGCGGAGGAGGGAAGGAAGAGTGCGGGCCTGAGAAACGTCCCAGAAGTTGTAAAAATGAACAAAAGGGCCTTGAATGGTTCCGGTTGCGAGACTGGAAAAGCGTGAAGCACGGAGTAACCTGCTGTGTGACTAAAGCCGCCAACCAGGACTGTGGAGGAGGAATTAGGAGACAGGCGCCCCCCCATACTTGGGGGGACATGTTCTAGGGTCCCCGTGGAAGCCTGAAGCCAGGGCAGCACCGAACCCCACGAACACCAGGTTTCTCCTGCGCATACAGACCTGTGACAACAGTTAAGATGTGAAGTAGGCCCGGGAGGAGATTACCGCGAACAGCCAGGAATGAACTAGAACACACATGACCCCAGTGCGGTGAGCATCGCGTGGATGCGTGTCTCTCCACAGACCTCCCGTGCTGTGCGCACCCCTCTTCCTGCGACGCGGTTGACTGTGGGGAAACTGAGACACACACCGTGTCACCGTTGATAATGGGGGCCGATCGCACAGCCTTCGTGCTCACCGATCTGCCCGTTCTGTCACGGGCGCATATCCAGCCCGAGTTTTCTCAGTTCCTGCCCCACCGGGAACCGTTACTTATTCCCGCAGAGCTCTCCGACACGGCAGGCTAGCCTGTCTTTGCTGGGAGTGCAAGCCCAGCGCCCTGCTGTCCCTCTTACTGTCATCCCCGCTGGCCGTGGGCCTGCGGACCGCCTCGCGCCCAGTTGGACTCCCTTGACCCTTGTGCGTGGTTTAGCAAGGATCCCAGAAACAGTTCTTTTTTGACTCCTTTGGGGGCAGAGAAATCCTGGGTTTGGCCTAGGAAGACCTCCCCCCAGTGTTGGAAAAAGGACCTCTGACCTCTTCCCCCATAGCTCCTGACTCCAAAATCAGCATCTCGAGTGTTCTTTGAATCTGAAAACCTGCAGAGCCGCAGAACGGAATCGGGCTCTTCCTGGCCAGGAGCACCCTCGGGAAGACCACCCAGGGCTGACCCGAGGCGCCCGAGCAGGAAGGGAAGGAAGAAGCTCCCTGAAGGGGGTGTGGACGGCGCTGTCGGTCAGCTCTCTGCGCTCCGTAGGCTTGCCGGGCCCTCCAGACCCAGACAGCTTCT
>JAPYYJ010001769.1:0-13739 GCA_028533885.1 Nasua narica | reverse complement strand
AGCCTGCAGACAAGGTCAGAACCGCCGGTCACAGTGCCGAAGAGAAGCCACAAGACACCATGAGAGACGGGCTGATGTCCCGAACTAAAAAGCTATCCTACATATGTTTGAAACCCAGAAGCAAAGACGAATGAAGATTTCTGCAGGGCAAAACCTGCCATAAACAAAACTGCAGATAACCAAAGACAGGAGAAAACGTGCAACTTGCATCACACAGAAATGGCTAACTTTTATGGAGAAAGAACTCCTATAAATCACTAAGGAAAAAATCAGCAAAACTACAGAGAAATGGGTAAAGGACATGAAAAGGAAGTTCAAAGGCATTTATAGTGAAGATTACAGATGACGAGTACGCCCAGATAGCATTTTCCCGCGTCTGCCGCGTCAGTGGGCGGGGGACACGCGTTCCCGGCACTGCCGGCGTGCGGTCAGCTCCGTCACTAGCCACCAGATTCGCTTCACCATTCTAGTCAGACCACCCATCAACCCCGCCTCCGTGGGGCTTGCTGGAGATCATTCGGCAGGTACGCCTGCATGACCTTGGGTCCAAGGCCGTTCCTGCTGGGTGAGCTCTAACAGCCCGAGCCCGTTAGGACGACACATGCGCACGTGTGTCGAGGTCACTGGTAACGAGAGGTGCAGCACAGCAAACCCGAGGCACGACGACTTGTGCCGGGAGACAGACAGACGGTACCGCACAGCGCGGCTCGGACGGACGCCGCGCTGACGGCGACAGCAGCTAAACCTTCCCCAGGACCTTTACCGCCCCGCCCGTCGGCCCAGAGTGGGCTTCTGATTCCAGAGGCGCTGGCTGTGCGTCTCTCTGGTTCGGGGCCCGAGGGGCCGGTGCGGCCAGAGCAAGACCCCGGCAGCACTCACTGCAGAAAGAGCTTCTTCATCATGTTGTGGAGCGTGCGGTGCAGAGCCGGGTCGTGGAGCAGCGAGGACGGCGCCTGCAGCCAGCGGTAGAAGTGCATCACCTGGTTGTCGGCGTAGACGTTGCGGTACTGCGTGATCTCCTTCACCCAGCCCACCACCATGCTCTTGAGGATTCTGGGAGAGAGGCGCAAATGTCCCCAGTGTCACCAGCGCCAGCTTCCCCCTCTTCTGTCATCTTCGCCTCCTCCCTCCTCACCAGAAACCTCACTGCCGGGCCCTCCTCCGCACCCTAGGGCCTCCCTCTGCACTCCGCACCTGCAGCAAGCCTCTGACCACGGGAGGAAGGCCAGAGCACGGTGCCCAGAGAGCAGCAAAGCCCAGCAAACGGAGGAGAGAGCTGGGACCCATGTGAGGTTCTGGCTCTGCCGCCCACGGCGGGAGAAGCCCCAGTGACAATGTGTTAGCTCTCAGCTTTCCAAAACCAGGGCAGAGAATACAAAAGCTCCTCATGTCCCTTCTGGATTCCAGACTCAGTTCTTCTGCCTAGGGAGGGGACGGGACAAACCCAGGTGGCTCCCAGGGCCACAGGCTCCCGGGTACCTGAAGGTGCTGGAGCAGAGCGCGCTCTCGTCGTAGCTGGCCAGGGTGCTGGCGGCCTGATTGCCGGTGATCATGTCCTCCAAGGAGGCCTGCTGCATCACATCGAAGCTGATGCCCATGCTGTCGGCCCCTTCCATGTCGTTGATGTGGTGGGACTGCAGGATGGTGTTGACGGCCAGGTTCTGGATGTCCAGTTCCACACACACTGCACGCAGAGAAACCACCCGCCCTCTAGTGTCTGCGGCCCGGTGGCCGCGAGCGCACTCTCCGAGAGCGCACCGCTCCCCGGGGGCGGTCAGGGTCGCCGGCAAGACGGGTGCAAAGCAGACAGCAGAGCCCACCCTCGTGCGTCCCGCAGCCGCGGAGGCTCCCGCAGGCTCAGTTCCCACAGCAGCACAGCCAAGCGTGGAGCACCCACAGCTCGGCGTTCCCGCCGCCGCGTAACGGCAAGAAACGGCAGAAGCTCCCGCAGCGGGGACCCCGCGGGCCGCGAGCACCCACCCGTGGAGTAGCAGCCTGGACAGTTGATCTCCACACTGGCCTGGTCATCGAACTCCATGACGAGGCGATTGTCATCCGCCTCCTTGCCGCCCAGGTCAGGGCGGGACGTCGGGGACAGCCAGAGCAGGTGGCTGTGGCGCTGGAGGTGGCGGGCAAAGAAGAGGTCGGAGCCGAAGGTGGAGATGTCCTCGGGCAGATTACCGACGGGGATGTGGAAGTACCTGCAGGAGGCGGGGGTCAGCCCCGGGAAGCGGACCAGCACACGGGGCAGGGGCCTCGAGAACCCCGCTGCGTGGCGCTCACCTGCTCATCTCGAAGGCCTGCGACAGACAGGTGTCCAGGTTGAGGTAGTGGCGGACCATGCGCCGGGCCCCCAGGCGCTGCCAGTCCAGGACGCCGTAGCTGATCTTGTCGGCCACGTGGACAGGGACCAGCGGGAACTCCTCCAGGACGGGCATCTCGCCGACCAGCCTCCTCAGCTCCCAGTTGGACTGGACGGCGATGAGTGTGGGCCCCCGGCGCTCCTCCTGGGCACGGGGGAAGAAAGTGGCTAGGGGTGCCTGGGCTGGGGCAGGGGCTCGCACACACGGGCCCGACCGCACGCACCTTGTAGGCCAGCAGGAAGCGCTGGATGGCCCTGCAGATGGTCTTCATGTCAGTTTCAGCCCGAACTTCAAAAGTGTGTTGTGGGGGAGGCAGGAGTTCAGGACCCACCTTCTCCACCAGGAGGCTGTGCTCAGCTGAGTACAGGGCGCTGAGGCTGGGCATCTGGTTGCTCCGTACCTAGACCGGCAGAGGTCTCGTCAGCCCTCTCCCTGTGAGGGTGTGGGTGGCAGGGTCCCCTCTGCCACGGGCCCGGGGGCGGGGGGGGGGGAAGGCTTGTCCTGCCCCCTGCCAGGAACTCACGGTGTCCAACACGAACACAGACGCTCTGCGCTGGGAGGGCACGAACAAGCCGAAGAGGGCTTTGTGGCCCTGCGCGTGGTGATACAGGTAGAGGTGGCGGATGCTGCCTGCGGGAGGACACGGCTGTCACCCCGAGGCGCGGGGGAGGCCGGGCCAGGCCAGGGCAGCCGGCACGCGTCATACCTGGCTCCAGGTAGCTGAACTGGGCAAGAGAGCGCATCTCCAGGTGCTCGAGAGCAAAGGTTTCTGCCTCCCAGCCTGACAGGTGCCTCACCAGCTGCTTATTGACGACACACACACAGCCCAGCTGCACCAGCGCCCGGAACAGTAACGGGACCTAGACGGGGAGGGGGGAGGGGGGGAGCATGAGGGCCGCTGTGTGTGGCTGAAGTCCCCTGTCTCGGAGGGCGCCCACAGCTGTGGTTGCTAGCCTGTCCATCCCACCCACCTGGAGTCCGCCCTCCTCCGTCCCATGCCGTCGGACCCTTGCTCAGGGGGGCTGGGAGGGTCGTCACCTGGGTCTCATACACGCCCTCAATGTCTGGGGCCGACAGCTCGGTGTTGATCTCGTTGATGTGCTCCTGGTACATGTCCTCAGGCACCGAGTACTCGTAGAGGTTGTAGACCAGATTGGAGCGCGGAAGGACGCGGCTGACCTGGTGACAACGAGCCCATCGCGCGGCTGAGCTTAGTGGTGACATCCGACAAACACGACACGCGTCACCGGAAGAGTCCCACAGCCACTGAGTCAAGCCCCTAGAGCCCATCTCTCCTCGCGAAGAAAACGGAAAGCTCGGCTGTGACTCCGAGAAGCAGCCTGTGGCTTCTGAGCAGCCGAGGAGCCCTCAGACGGCCAGGGCGGCAGGTGCGCCCAGTTTACCGTCCGGCCCTCTGCTGGGTTTAACCTGAGAGGAACCGCCTAATCCTGGTCGGAGCCCTGGTCTGGGGGGGGGGGGGCACAGAGTATGGGGATCCTGCAGAGGGGAACAGGAGAAGGCACCAAACAGGACAAGATCCCCCCAGAAGATGCTCCTCTTTGAAGGTATGCTGCCCGCCACACCAAGAAAGCGACAGGAATTCCAGGTCACCTGTTCTCTGCTGCCCCTTCTGGGTCCACACCCTGCTGACTCCCCTCGTGAGAGCCAAGTCTCGCCTCGTCCAGGAAGCCTGTGCCGTCTGGCTCCCAGGCACCCGCACGCGCGCGCGCACACACACACGTCTCCTCAACAGGACGTCGGCTCGAGGGCGCCCAACTGAGAGATGAGCACGGACAGCCTCCGTAAAGGAGCTCTGGGCGCAACCAAGTTATGTGGGTGCCATTTACACAAAGTGTCCACAACAGGCTACCCCAGAGGGAGAACGGGGCCGGCGGTTACCAAGGACTGAGGGAGGGGAGACACCACTACGGGTCTGGGGGTCTTCTGAGGGTCATAAGAACACTGGCAGGCAGCCTGTGGCAGGGCCCGCATGACCGATCCACACGAGAAGCCACTGAAGCGCACGTTTCCAACGAGTGGATCACGTGGACGCGAGGTCTACCCCTGCTTCCATGCGAAGGGCCCAGGCCGACGTCCGCCAGTCCGTGCCCCGTGCACGTCGGACACGGGACGAGGGCGCACCGGCTCTCTGAGCCGCCCAGACCCCGCTCCGATCCTCACGGCACCCCAGGAGGGTTCTCGGGGGACAGAGGCCCCGGCGCACCTCACGGACGGTCACCCGGCTCACAAGGCTTCACAGCCGCAAAGCCGCTTGTTTCTGCGGCCCCTCCATCAGAGGGGCGACGGTGTCAGAGGCCAAGCAGGCAGCAGGCCACCGCGACCAGCAACACCCGCGGCCCCGTACCTTGCGGTAGGAAGGCCCCTCCTCGGCTTTAGCCACCCGCTGGTTGACGTAGAACACGCGGGGGATGTTCAGCCTGATGCAGTACAAGTCACTGCCGATGACGGCCCACAGCCTGAACACACCCGCCTGGCCGGTCTCGCTGATCTGAAAGGGACAGAGCACACAGCAGCACGTGTCACTCTGTCACAGGAAGCACTCACCTCCCGGGTGCTCGCCAGCAAAGGCCCGCCCTTTCCCTGCGTGTCGGACCACAGGAGGGTCCCCACGACCTTCCCGCTGGCTGCGCTGCTGCCCTTGGAGGCCCCCACCCCGATCGCGGTCCACACCTGCACGATCTGCCACGGAAGATCCAAGATGCTGCGGGCGGTCCTTCGCAGGAAGCTCCCCAACCCGGTGGCGGGCCTGTCCCGGAGGGCCCCGGGCACGGGTTCACCCTTGGCCACCTCCAGACGCCGCCTCTTCCTGCGAGCCAGGCGCTGCCGGGCCTGCAGCTGCCACTTCTTCTTGTGGAACCGGAGCCAGACCAGCCACTCTTCCTAGGACAGACCGTGCGACGGGTCAGGAAGAGGACGCCGTAAACACAACCGCGGAGCGCGCAGGAAGACAGAAACGGCCCTCCTAGGCGACTACATCATGCGGCTTCCAAGGACAGGGCGTCTTTTCCTGGCCACCTGAGGTCAAGACCCAGCCCAGGCTGGGTCCCCGGGCTGCTTAGTGGACTCCACAGGACACAGCGAGCCACAGCTCAGGCCTTGCTGTCCTTGCCCCCTCCTCCCCCGGCCACTCTGGGCTCTGAAGCTTCCCACCTGGGTGGTTCCAAGGGCTGGGGGCTGCCCCAAGATTTCCTGCCAGGGCACGGTCAGCTCCAGGTCCTGCGACTCCTCCTGGCTATCCCAGAGGATGCGCTTCCTCTTAGTGGCCACAGGGACTGCCGAGTGTGGCGGCTTCGCCAGGCCAAAATCTTCCATGTCAGGCGCACCTAGGCTCTGTGTGCCTTCTGGAGCCCATGCCGTGCCCACCTGCAAAGACCCAAAGGAGACTTAAGATGCCATGGATCTCATAGGCAAGTCCACCTCGAGAAACACACCGGATGGGCGTCAACTGAATGGGATAAAATACTTGTACGCGAGAGCGTGCACTGACTGATCTACTTCCAATTTCTAATAGTAAAGATCCAACAAAACATCACTTGAGCACCACGACTACAAAGCGAACGCTTGCATCTTCCCACGTTGGCTCCGGGGCTCTCTCCTTTTCGTGACAAATAAAATACGGCGAAGGACGGGTTCCTTCTGTCTCCCCCGTCTGGCCCCCAGCTCCCAGCAGCCTGTCCCCGTGCACCGTGTGCGTCTAGCCCACGCCCTCGATTGTGCACCCTCTCGTAAGCCGCGGTGTCGGGCCCCACGGCAGCCTGCTCCTCCCACGCATTCAGAGTTCTAGACTGACCCCTCCCAGACCACGTCTGGGAGCCAGACGTGGTCCCCTCGACGAGCCAAGGCTCTTCCTCTTTTCTTACTCTCTGAAATTATCTGTTTAAAAGCTTTGGTAAAATTCCTATGAAAAACCATTTGCTTTGTTTCAACTGTGATTCGATGTTTTAATGTTTTAAGTTACTTCCATTCAGGTCTTCAGTTCAGTCTGAATAATTCAATCCAGTCTACCTAAGCTTCCACTTGTTTGGTAGAGAAGGGTAATTCCTTACGTTGTTTTAGGGTTTACCCTGTCTGTAATTGTGTCTGTTTTCATTGAAATAAAGCCCAAAGACTCATCTATCTCAACAGAGACTTGTCTATTTCCTAATAAGTCTTTTTGAAGACTAGGATTTGGGATTTACCATTTATTTCCGTCATTCCTGCTCTTGCCTTTATAATTTCCGTCCTTCTCCCTCCACAGCTCACCTTGCCGCTCTGACTCTTCAGTTGAAAGCTTATTCAATCTCCTACTTATTTTTCTCTGCTAATATCTATCTCCGCAGACAGACACTGAGCATGTAAGTGCTCTTGCGCTGCATACCACAAATTCTGATAGGATTAGTACTTTCATTAAATATTTCTAATTCCCAGGGCGCCTGGGTGGCTCAGTCATTAAGCGTCTGCCTTCGGCTCACGTCATGCTCTCGGGGTTCTGGGATCGAGCCCCTGCTGAGCAGGAAGCCTGCTTCTCCCTCTCCCATCCCCCCTGCTTGTGTTCCCTCTCTCACTATCTCTTTGACAAATAAATAAAATCTTTAAAAATGTATATATATTTTTCTAATTCCCACCATGACTTTTTTTCAATATTTTATTCATTTATTTCAGAGAAAGAAGGATCATAAGTAAATAAATAAATAAATAAATAAAATCTTTTTAAAAAAAGAGAAAACATTTAAAAAATAAATAAATAAAATAAAATTCACTTTTCGGGGGAGTGGGGAAGAAAAATCAATAATAAAAAGAACTAATAAAGTTCACTGTTCGTTTTCGGCACTGGAGAATTTCTTCCTCGGCTCTTCTGATTTTAGCTAAGCCCTTCATTACACCCTTCAGTATGTTCTCAGGTTTCCACAGGTTTTTATTTTCTAGTTGGGAAAACTGACGTCTCTGGCACAGTGACTCACAGAGTCCCTGAGTCCAATCACCGCCCTATTCACATAGCAGACAGTTGTCCCCAACAGACGACTCAGTGCATCCCATCCCAGACGACCCCCAGCGGGAAATAAAAAGTCGACCACCAGGCGCACCTTTCTACAAAGACAAGAACCATCCTAGACACAGGAATAGCACAGCAGAGGCCCCCTGTCCCGCGCCCCCTACCTGTCTCCTGCCCTCGAGAACAAAGAGCTCACTGATCTTCTTCTGCTTGCAGACGTCGTTCTTCTCCAGAAGTTTCTTGTGCAGCCAGTCGGGGTGCTTGACCCGCGGCACTGGGTTCTTCACCTGCGCAGAGGGGACCCAGGTCACGGGACGGGCCGGCTAGTGCGCCGAGGGGCCCGGTGTGGCTGGCAGGCCTCACCTGCTGCAGAGCCGCCGGGATTGTGATGATCTTCTGTATGGCGCTCCCCAGACGCTCGATGTAGTAGTCCCAGTCCAGGATCTGGGCGGCGGGAAGGGGACAGCGACAGGGTGTGAGAGACAAGAGCGGCCGAGCACTGGGCTCACTCCACGCGAGCGCCGCGCTAGAAGCTTCCTGTGTCCTGCTTCAGCCACCTGGAAATTCTGGGGCGAAACTTACCCATTTCCCAGAGAAGGAAACCCATTCCACGGAGCACTTAAATGACTCCCAGGATCCCAGACGTAGCAAGGCTGAGCCAGCACAAGAACCCTGCGCCAGGGTCCAGGCCCTCCCCGGCCCCGAGCTTTCCCAGTTTGGCCCCAAAGCATAACAAGCTCCGTGCCCCTTACATATCAGAAGGGAGGACGCCAAGACAAAGTGCTGACCTGAGTCAGGGCTGCCCTGCTATGGACTATTCCTCCTAAACCTCTCAGAGGAACAAAGTCAGTACTCACCGTCCGAATGTCAAAGTCTTGGAGGGAAGAACTCTTAAGCCACTTCCGCAGAAAGTGCTTCTTCACCATTGGCTCTGCCTGGAAAATGGCAAGCGGGATGGCCCTGGGCAAAGAGAGGCATGAAGTCACCAACACAAGAATCTCCCGACTCCCACCACAGTGCTCGCCAACGTGTGCGCGTTCCACATGGAAATAAGGGCCTAGAACCTCGTGTGTAACCCGTGCTTTCACTTCAGGATGTCCCTTGGTATAAAGTACAGCTAATACGTAACGTTTACCAGATTTATAACCACGTAATAGGTCACCGTATTAAGATACGGTGGGCTAATGCACACTCCCCCCACCGGGTCTGTGTTGGTAGACCATGGTTTACAGAGCCACGTAAATCACACAATCACGTGTGCACACATAACGAGACATTTCTAAAATGTTACTCATTGAGTAAGATACCGGAAGACTCCACCTGCTTTCCTGAAAGAATGAGCCAGCGTTCCCATCACTAGCCAGGCAGCGGGGCAACCATCAATACCCTTTTCTTTCACAGGAGGAAGTAATTGTTAATGTGAACATTATCAACGCACAGAAACTAGAAAAGAACACGACCGACACCGGCGCACACAGCACCTAGTCCTCTCCGACTTCACGCCCTATGGGACAAAAGAGAATGATGATGTCCCGTGCAGCTCTCCCGACCGTCCTCATACAGGGATACGCATGACCCTCTTCTGGGGTCCCCCGGTCCCATGCAGGCTCTTCTACTGCTCCCGCCCATTCGGACGAGAACCAGGAGGAGCGGCGCCCGTGTCTGTCGGTGCGACACAGGCCGGAGTATGCCGCGGTGCCCGTGCAGGACTCCGCAGCACGGCTCCAGCTGCCATCCAGTCCCGCCAGCGCCTACGTCGCATTTCAACGCGTAGGGCACACATCTGTCCGTTTTCTGACTGAGGGACACTATGGCGTTCCCAACATTTGCTCTTAAACCCAAGGTGAACACGGGGGCAGCGAGGCAGGGCCCATCCCCAGACGCGCTCCCCGGAGGGGAACCCACATCGCCTGCCTCTCTGCGCACGGCTCGCTCTGCTCGGAAGCGACCGTCACCCACTCGCCTGTCTACAGGCACAACAACTGCTATCATCACTCGCTTCCCGACCAGTAGATGCTTCTAAAACCCACACTTCCTGATTCCGGGGAGTTTAAACATCTTTCCACGTACTAACCAGCATGTTCTTCACTTATGAGTCACCTGTTCTTACCTGTTGCCTACTTTTTATGTCGTCTTTTTCTTACTGATACAAAAGAATTCTTTATTTTACTCTGTATATAATTTGTTTTATTTTTTGAGTACTTTTCATTTATTTACTTGACAGAGAGAAGAGAGGACAAGCAGGCAGAACGGCAGGCAGAGGGAGAAGCAGACTCCCCACCGAGCGGGGAGCCCAACGTGGAGCTCGATCCCAGCACCCCGGGATCATGACCTGAGCTGAAGGCAGACGCTGAACCGACCGAGCCCCTCAGGCGCCCCATCCTGCCCTTTCCAAGGAAGCTCATCTCGCTACAAAGGGACAGACGTTCCACAACAGACTCGAGCTTCCAATCCGAGCACCTGAGACCTTATACTCAGGAGCCTCACCTCTCTGTGACAGGAGAGCCCTCGGGCTTGCGGGAGATGATGTAGCGGCAGCTCAGGCCCGCGTCCCTCACCATCTGATCTCCCAGGAACTCGGCCAGGCGCTTGGCTGTGCTGATGGACGTGGACTTCTGCTCCCCGTAATCTTCCAGCTTCCGAGACATGGAGCGGTTCTCAGAGATCAGCTCAAACAGCTCAGAATCGGGCATGTTGGCCGCCTGAAGAGAGAGGCAGCGGGCACGACGTGGCACAGAGGGAAAGGAGTGCCTCCCCAGGCTCACCGGCAACATCCCTGCCGTCAGCGGACCTGATCTCCAGCCTTGCAGCAGGGCTGCCCCACACCGGCCAACTCTTACAAATCCAAGCACAAAACCGTACCTGCCGTGTCGTTAGACTATGTAGACAACGTTAAGAAATGTTTTACCGAGCTGCTGGTACCAAAGCTGCAGAAAAAGGGGAAAGACAGGACTGGCGAAAGGAGGGAAAAAGGAGGGAAAACCTAGGAAAGGAGGAGCAAGGAAAGGGAGAGACAATGCAAGCTGGAGATCCATGGGCCAAGCGAGGAGCCGAGGCGTTCCCCAGCAATGCAGAGTGAGAGAGCAAACAGCCCTACGGGCTCCCGCGCCCCTGACCTCCCACCCCGACCCCCTGTAAGATTTGCTCGGCTCCTATTCCGTGTGTTCTTCTCTCTTGGTGCTTACTCTCACGCATGGGCCGACACTATAGAACAAGACAACATGCCAAGCTATGGCGGCCCACAGAGCCAAGGAGGGCAGAAAAATCTTCCAGAATATTCCAGTATTCCTAGACTCAGAGAGCCTCTTCTTAGCAAATAACACAAGGCAGGAGGGAAGAGCACCTGTACAAAGATGTGCAAGGCAACGTCACAGCCGTGGAAACCACATGCCTAACTGATGCCCAACAGTAGCGGCTCCTCCTGTGAGCTAAGTAATGCAAACGTGATGAAATACAGACTAATGGGCAACAGCAACAGGACGATGACGTCCACGAGAAGACACTGCTAAGGGGAAGCCAGCCCTGTTGTTTAAACCGTGGAAACCGCGTGATCCTTTACCGGGCCTACATGGATCATGAGAGGCAAAGAAGTTGACGCGATCACTACTAAACTGTCTTACAGCTGCTTTTACTATGCTGTTTCCCTCACAGAATCCTATCACTGGACGTGGGGGATCCCAATCATAGAGAGTCCGGGAGGCACCAGAATGAGGCAGTGCTGGCATCTTGTCAGTTAGCCCTGAATCCCCTGCTGTCCGGGAGCCCAGGGACACAGGGTCCCTCTGCGGCCCAGGGAGGAGGGACAGCCTGGGGAGGGAGGGCAGCCCAAGGGGGGATGGCCCGGGGAGGAGGGGGCCTGGAGGGAGGGGGCGGTCCGGGGAGGAGGGGGACCCAGGGAGGAGGGGGACCCAGGGAGGAAGGAGGGCCAGGGAGGAGAGGGCCTGGAGGAAGGGGGAGGCCTGGGGAGGAGGGGGCCTGGAGGGAGGGGGTGGCCTGGGGAGGAGGGGGGGCCCAGGGAGAGGGTGGCCTGGGGAGAAGGGGCAGCCTGGGGAAGGAGGGGTAGCCCGAGGAGGAGGGGGGCCCAGGGAGGGGGGCAGCCCGGGGAGGAGGAGGGGCCCAGGGAGGAGGGGGGCCCAGGGAGGTGGGGCAGCCCGGGGAGGAAGGAGAGGCGGGGGGTGGGGGGCAGCGCGGGGAGGAGGGGGGATCCAGGGAGGTGGGGCAGCCCGGGGAGGGAAGAGGGCCGGGGGGCAGCCCGGGGAGGAGGAGGCAGCCTCACCTTACTGTACAGCACGTCCAGCCAGTAATCGGCCACCTTGGCGACAGAGCCATACACTTCCTCCAGCGTGCTGCCTTTGAGGAAAGCCTCAAACACCGAGGACTGGAAGATCTTGATCAGCTGCAGCTCCCCTCGGCGTTTGATCTCGAAGCCCTTTAGCTCAGCCAGGGAGCCATCCTCATTGAAGACAGCGTATCTGGAAGCACAGGCGAGCATGGCGCTGAGCAGGAGCCCAGGACGCTGGCTGCGTGCCGCTGGCCGGCCGGCCGACCCTCCCCTCCGACATCCGCCCGGCAGCAAACTTCTCTCCACCCCGAGGCTCCCGCTTCTGACAGAAGAACGACACAAGGGCCTGCAGCCTGTGGAACCAAATCTAACAGGTGGGGAGCAGAGGGGGCAGGATTTTTGTTTCCAAACTGAATCAAAAAGGTCAAAAAACAACTATTCCCATCTGGCCTCCTGGTCCACTTCCTGGATGGGTTAAGTCTCATCCACTCATTTTCTTCCCAAACACGAAGGCTATGGGATTCCTACCTCTTCTTTAGTTTCTTGCCTTCTTCCTTGGAGGCCGGAAGGATCATGGCCAGGTAGGGTCCGTCAACCTCGAAAAAGATGCTGTTCTCGGAGCGGGTGACGTAGGTGAGCGAGGACGGCTCAGTCAGCTCCTGGTACTGATCGTTGGTGAAGCCTTCCTGCGCAACAAGGGGAAGAGGGCGCTGCCTCACTCCCAGCCTTTCTGGAAATGCCAGCTGCCCTCCAGGGACTGGCTGGACCCGCAAACTGGGGCTCTCTGTACAAGGGACACCACTTGGCCAGAGAAAGAGGGTGAGTTTGGACACACGTCAGACAGGGATGAACCAGAATGCATCCTAAGTCCAGAAGCTTATACGACTTGTTTCCATTCACAGGGCGTTCTGGAAAAGGCAGAATCATTACTGCACAGAGAACAGACTGGGTATGCAAACTGGGGCTGACGACAAAGGGGCAGCTCTCGGGAGCCGTTCAGTGTCGCTCTGTGGTGGGGGAAACGCGACTCCACGTGAGGGTCAAAACCCACAGAACTGCATCTACGAAGAGTGAATTTTACTGCAAGCAAATTAAAAAGCATTCAACTAGGACACTGGGCAACCCCAAGAGGGATGGCAGACTGGAAGACACGAGCCCAACTGCATTCGGTGCAGAATCCTGCTGACGGGCCGAGTTGTCACTCTGGCAAACCCTGGCCTGACAGGTTGTACAGCCCGAAGACAGAAGCACTGCACACACACACACACACACACACACACACACACACACACATACACACACACACACACTGTGCTGGAGACGGTAAGTTCACTGCACGTGACGGCACGATCCCGAAGGCACTGCGTACACACACTAGGACCCAACAAATAAACCCAAGAGAGTGAGGGACAGCCTTCCCACCACAGGAGGAAGAAGCTACTAATGAGGAAAGGGGACTAGCCTGGGGCCGGGCAGGTCAGTGTGGACTCA
The DNA here is from genome assembly GCA_028533885.1 of Nasua narica. Taxonomy (NCBI): domain Eukaryota; kingdom Metazoa; phylum Chordata; class Mammalia; order Carnivora; family Procyonidae; genus Nasua; species Nasua narica. The sequence goes on along the minus strand of JAPYYJ010001769.1, from coordinate 610 downwards.
CGTTCTCTATTTCAAAGTGCACACGTAGAGAAATCAATCCAGATGTGCGTGTGGGCGAGGGGGGTGGCAGGCACACACCTCCCTCCCGGCCCAGCCGCCGAGAGGGCCGGAAGCACTAACACCCAGCAGCAAGGAGCATCTGCCCTGACCTTGGTTGCTAACACCCTCTCCGATAAAAAGAACCTAGCTCCTTAGAGAAACGGCTGATTCCAGGGCTGGGACTGGGACACTCTTGAGGCTGGAGCATCTTACAGGACCAGGAAGTATGAAAGTGTCTGCTATAACCCAAGCCTGAACCCAAACCGCAGAGCGGAGGCATGTGTCCAAAATGCACGGGCAAATGTGAAGGGGCCCCAGCGGCCAAAGAGGGAGAAGTGGAGTCCGAAGCGCAGCAGGGGACACGACGGTGTTACTGAGCAGGGGATAAATGGGAAAGAAGGGTGACGAGGCTTCCTTACAGAAGGATTCCAAATCATACACGTACCGGGAACGTGGGAGAGGAAAGCCACCCAGAAGCAGCAACAGCACGAAAATCAGGGAGGCACGGGATGGCTGCGTCGTCTCAAGGACCTCCCCCGCGTGCAAGCAGGGCTCTGGTCGTCCGAGCCCG
>JAPYYJ010001768.1:0-13741 GCA_028533885.1 Nasua narica | reverse complement strand
ATATAGATATTAATAAAAAAAGTATGGACATAGATTAAATGTCCAATGAAGGTACTTTCAAAAGTACTACAAATCCACTAGCATATTAGACAGCTATTAAAATTTTTTTAAAATTCTAACTAAAATAACAATTACAATAAAACATAACAACAAGAACTGCACACACAGTGTGATTTTAATTTTGTATGAAAATACATATTTACACAGAAAATGAAAAAAATTGTGACCTCTTGTAAATGATCAAAACTACTAGAGTCCATACTACTATTTGGTTTTTGGAACTATCCCAAAAACTATCTGGGGATACTTAGTATAAAAACCCAGGTATAACAAGATGCAAAACATTAAAACATGTAAATGATAAAGTCATTTAGTTAAAAAAAGGTGAATTCACATATCTTCACCTTCATCTTTCTTATCAAGCAGAGTGAAGAAATAAAAGATATATTGAAATATTCAAAACAGAGCTAGAAGATGAAGGCAAATTTATTAAGTAGTGAGCAATTTTACTCATATATTTTTAATCCAAAAAATGCAGGACACCCGAAAAATGAATAATAAAAATATAGAGGAAGATAGAATTATGCCAGGCAGTCATAATCTTTAATGAGAAAGATATTTCATTATTACTTAAAAGAAATCTCACCGGGGCTTTAGGTTACAAGGTTCCATGAGGTTACAAGGAAAACAGTGATGAATTCCCTAGAAGAATCCAGGTGACTTTTAACCAGGACTCCACCCAGAATACAAACACACACAGACATGTCTAAGTATACCCAATTGGGCAAAATGCACCAAACTCCTTCGAGTCCAAGGAAGTGACTGTTATGGTCCTGTGCTTGATGCTAACTAGAATTTCTTGATATTTTACACTGAAGTTGTTTAATGAGCTGCATGTGGACATTGAAACTTCTCAGAAACTGTATGTACAATCTTGATGTTATCTACTTTGTGTTAAGGATTAAACAATGTATCTGAGTCAGTAGAACTATTCTGCCCAGCAGAATGCCTAGGACCTAGGAGTTATTCAATAAATGTCGATTTTTTTTCTCTTCTATAAAATAATACAATTTCTATCTGTCAATAATTTAAGAATCTATAGTCTTTTTTTAAAAAAAAAAAAGATTTACATATTTATTTATTTATTTATTTGAGAGAGAGAAAGTGAGAGAGAGCATGAGAGGGGAGAAGGTCAGAGGGAGAAGCAGACTCCCCATGGAGCCAGGAGCCCGATGCGGGACTTGATCCTGGGACTCCGGGATCATGACCTGAGCCGAAGGCAGTCGCTCAACCAACTGAGCCACCCAGGCGCCCCTATAGTCTTAATTATAAGCAATGATCATACTCATCATCTCACTCTGGACTTTGCCTTTAAGAATGGTACACTATAAAACAGTCAACGAGCCACGTTGAGGGAACAAAGGCTTAAATTAAGCCCACACAGTGATAAGAGATTCTGTCCGAAAACAATGTTATTAACCTAAAGAACCTAAAGAATCTTTTAAAATCATGATAAACAATTTTGGCTTTTGTGCTAGATATATCAGAAAAGTAGATAAAGGGTGAATTTTGTCTATTGTTACCAGAATTCATTCCAAATATCAATTGCTTCTCTTGTGCATAAGGAGTCTTGGTTCATGGATAGATCACTTAGTTACTACATATTTATAATGGACAGCACAACTGTTCCATATCTACAGTAAGTATATATCTACTTGCAAGAATTACTTCACTGTAATACGCTTTCTCTTTTTCTGACTTAGGGACATAAACTGAACTGTTAGAGCTAGTTTACCACTCATTTTTCTTGGGTTCCATATGGACAAAAGCGCTGATTTAAACATAATCTTACACATATATAAGAAATCAAGAATTTCCCAAACAGCAAACAGAACTGTAAAATTTCATCTTAAGTTATAAATCACTTCACTCGTTTTATTTGCAAAATAACTTTTCCCCTTATTTTTTTCTTCATCTTGACTCCATCTACTAGTAGTTGCAAATTTTTGCTTTGTTTTTGTTGTGTGAGTTGAGTCAAACCCATCGCAGAGTGAGGTGAAACAGAAATGATCACTACAAAACGTAAATACCAAAATAAATTTTATAGAAAATTCTTCCGGGCGCCTGGGTGGCTCAGTTGGTTGAGCAACTGCCTTCGGCTCAGGTCATGATCCCGGAGTCCGGGGATTGAGTCCCATATGGGACTCCCGGCTCTGCAGGAAGTCTGCTTCTCCCTCTGACCTTTTCCCCTCTCATTCTCAGTCTCTAGCTCTCTAATAAATAAATAAAAATCTTTAAAAAAAAAAAAGAAAGAAAGAAAATTCTTCCGAGTTTAAATTGTTTTTTAAGAGACAGCCTATAATATGTTGAAAAAAATCCGTATGACTACTTCCATTACGTTTTGCCTGTTCACTTTTCACTGTTTTTATGCAGTGTTCAATTGTAACATTCAGATTAGCTCTGAAGAATAGGCACAAGGACTTTAAACCTGGGCTTAGACCTAGACAGTGTGACATCAAATTGAACAGGAAACAGCAACTCAACAGTATCTCTTCATTAGAGCTTTTCTTCCCTTATTTTGGGAGAGAAAATGAGAAGGGTGAAAGCAACATAGCTGATAGAATTTTCATTAACACTTTACGTTTTTCTCCCAACAGCATCCAAATGTCCCTTATCTAACAAAAAACAAAAACAAAAACAAAATAGTAAAACCTAACACAATTTTTTAAATTCCAAAATGGGGGATTCATTGTACTTGCTGGAGTTTAACAGGCACCTTCCCACTTGGCAAAATGGGAGAAAAGTGGTCTAGACAATAAAAATCATACCAAAGAGGGATGTCTCCTTGGCAAATGCTGCAGCAGTAGCTGGATCCAATGCAGGTTGTCCATCCCCAGATGGAAGATCAGGTCAAGTATGAGCCCTACTTTTATCCCTGTTGTATTTTACATTCAAATTCACATGTTTGGAAAAATCAATCCTTAGGGTGCAGCAAGTATTATAAATATTCTGACCATCTAGGGGCTGTAAAAGTGAACAATGTATATCAGCAGTCTTCAGGAATGAAAATTAGTTAGAAATAGGACTTCGACAACAAAACCCAACAAAGAAGCCCTGCACATGAAAGACACCAGGAAAGGGATCAAATACCATACATCATTTTTGTTATCCCAGGTGTACATGTATTCGTTTCCACAAATACTATCTTTTTTATGTAGAAAGTGCTACTTACATCTAAAATATAACCAGTTAAAAAGAAAAGAATGTGGTAGAAGGAAAATAAAGGTTCTTCTGTGATTACAAAAATGCATACATACATACACACATACATACATACACACATACAACCAGTTAAATGCATATGCTAATGCTTTTGATTAAAAAAAAATCTACAGGGCACCTGGGTGGCTCAGTTGGTTGAGCAACTGCCTTCGGCTCAGGTCATGATCCTTGAGTTCCGTGATTGAGTCCCACATCGGGCTCCCGGCTCCGTGGGAAGTCTGCTTTTTCCTCTAACCTTCTCTCCTCTCATGCTCTCTCTCACATTCTCTGTCTCTCAAATAAATAAATAAAATCTTTAAAAAAATCTACAAATAACTCAAAAAAATAAGCAAGGATAACAAATGTAATCACATTATATACCTTAAAATTACATAATATATCGATTATATCTCAATAAAGCTGGAAACAAAAAAGAAATAGTTCACAGAAATGTCACATAACCAGGAGATCACAGAGTTCAGAATTTGAAGAGACTCATGCCTATCTGGTTAAACCTCATTACTGAAAGGCTAGTGAAATAATATGGCCTTTAAATTTATATACTGACTAATGTGACTCCAAGTATTTTAAGTAATGTACTGCAATATTACTTCTTTCATTAGTAAGGCATGTCCTTGGATATATTTATATTATTACAAGCAAAGAGATACCACAACTTAGGAAAATACTAACATCTCCTCTTTCAAGAAATGCAATGTCTTTTTAAAATAGGGATCACACGATCATGATATACTATCCAAATGGTGCCAATGGTTAAGTTTCCCCTGCAACCCTATCACCCTATCTGCTTTCCCCAACCCATTCCTCACCAATATTATCATGGGTATCCTTCCAGAGATATCATCTACACATATGAGCATATATGTATCTAGTCTATACAAGCACATAGGTGTATGTCTACTCTGTACTTTCTTCTCCAATACTATTCACTTTTATCCATCTTCTCTTTATAGTTTAATAATTAGGTTCTCCATTAACAAATAACTTTCTATTTTTTTGATTGATGAAACAGAGCCCGCTTGCCAACCTAAGTTTTAATTCAACTTAGTGAGCCATTCCGTACACATATAAAAAGACACAAATCAGAAGTGTATAAGCCGAATAAAACATCACAAATTGGACAGATTTATGAAATGACTAGATAAAAAATAGAACGTTATCGGGGCGCCTGGGTGGCTCAGTGGGTTAGGGCCCCTGCCTTCGGCTCAGGTCATGGTCTCGGGGTCCTGGGATCGAGCCCCACATTGGGCTCTCTGCTCAGTGGGGAGCCTGCTTCCCCCTCTCTCTCTGCCTGCCTCTCTGCCTACTTGTGGTCTCTCTCTCTCTGTCAAATAAATAGATAAAATATTTTTTTAAAAACAGAACATTATCAAAACTCCAAAAGCCACATTCATGTTTTCTCTCAGTTATATACATTGTACCAGATAGTATGTGTTCTATTTAGGTTTTGGCACTTTTTTGTTTTTTGCTTTTTTTTTGGTTTGGCTTCTTTCAGCAAATATGACTTTTATGATGGGCATCCATGTTTTGCAGCTACCCGCAGCTTGGTCACTTTTTTGTATTCTAACCAATTCCGATGATTGAACATGCTACAACATATTCTGCTGCTGCACATAGGGATCATTTCTAGCTTTGGACTATTACACAATCATGTTCCATGCACTATCTCATACATATCTTTTGATGTACATACAATGTTTTCTCTCAGGTATGTAACTAGGAGTAGATTTACTAAGTCGAAGAATCTGTATATGCTCAGCTTCACTACATATTAAAAGTTTTTAAACACGAATCTATCAATTTACGTTCCCATACGTATATATGAAACTTCTGGCTTCTCTACCTGTTCCCAACACTTGTCATCACTCGTCTCATCAATCTGAAGGTACCTGGTAGTATCTCACTGTGATTTTAGTTTGTGTTGAGGTTTCTTAATGCAAACCTAAACCCCTGTTTGTGGACCAAAAGATAGCCTTCTGGAGGAAATTAAGGTGAGACATGAAGATGTGTAGCAAACTGGCCCTGTGAAGTGTGCGTTGGAAAAGTATTACAAAAGCAGGCAGGCCTAATATTCCAGGCAAAAATAACATCACAGAAACACAGTGGCCCTAACAGGTTGGAAATAAGCAAAAGCATGTGAGGTTTATAATCACTTTTGGGTCGAAGTATAGGCAAATATACAGCCAACAAAATAGAAACAGTAACCACCTCTTCTGAGGCCCTTTATCATGCACCTGAAAAGGATCTGCTGCAGGGGAGTAACCTAAGTCAGATTTGTTTGACAGGGAGAGGGAAAGGGGGGCAGGGAAGGAAGAGAACGGAGAGGTACTAGGGAGAAAGAATTCAAGAGGGAAAAGTAAAAGAGTTGACCAGTAGGAGAGCTATTATAACCATATAGCCAAGAGGTGACTGTGTGTGTTTGAGCTATTCAAGTAACAAGAGAGATGATGGAAACTAGGCAGATATTCAAGAAGAGCAAATTGAAAAGACTTAGTCATCTGACGAATGCTCATGGAAGAATTCGTGGTTGACTCCTATTCATTGGCCTCTATTATGAATGCCCATGAAAATGCCTATAAGTGAGGTGATGGGGACGAAAGAGTACACTTAGGATGAGCGATGAGTAATGTATAAAATTGTTGAACCACTATACGGTACACCAAGAACTAGTATAACACCATATATTCACTCTACTGGAATTACAATAAAAACTTAATTAAAAATGCCTATAAATCAATACAAAATGGAATAAACCCAAATACTGAATTAAGAGAATGTCATCATTAGCTGAGAATACTTTCATCAAATTCCTGGAATACACAAAATGGATAGAAACAAATGAAACGGAAGACATAGTGAACCACAGCAAACAGGATCTGCACTGACAGCCACATGAATCAGAGAAACTGGGAGAGTTACAGAGGGCCGAGGGGGAAAATAAAAGGGTTCATGGAAAGTCTGCCTAATGAACAGTTAAACTCCTCTTCCTCCCCTCCCCCATCATCTCTCTCCTTTAGCCATTAAAAAACAAAAATAACCAAATGCTCTCTTAAAAGAAATAGGAATCCTAAGGGGAGTTTTATTGGCTCAGACTTTTGGGGGGGATCCCAGCTTAGTATCCAAATTCATTACTTAATCTGAAGGAAAGCATACCAGTCTAACCAGTAAGACCTAATTCTGGGGCCCCTGGCTGGCGCAGTTGGTTGAGCAACTGCCTTCAGCTCAGGTCATGGTCCCGGAGCCCCGGGATCGAGTCCCACATCGGGCTCCCAGCTCCATGGGGAGTCCGCTTCTCACTCTGACCTGCTCTCTCTCACTCTCTCTCTCTTTCCTAATAAATAAATAAATAAATCTTTAAAAAAAAAAAAAAAGACCTAATTCTGAAATATGAACAGATTACTGGAGGAGGGGGGGCAGACAGATGGATACAAGATAAATACAACAGCTAACACTGAAGGAAATGCAATCATTTACACATAGTGAAGCATTTTTTTTAATACTATAAGGGGCACAGGGTTGCTCATTCGGTTAAGCGTCTGCCTTGCGCTCAGGTCATGATCTCGGGGGTTCTGGGATTAAGCCCCACATCAGGCTCCTTGCTCAGAGAGGAGTCTGAGTCTCCCTCTGCCCATCCTTGCCATACTTTCTCCCTCTCAAAGAAATAAATAAAATCTTTAGGGGTGCCTGGGTGACTCAGTGGCTTAAGCCTCTGCCTTCAGCTTAGGTCATGATCTTAGGGTCCTGGGATCAGGCCTCACATCGGGCTCTCTGCTCAGCGGGGAGCCTGCTTCCCCTTCTCCCTCTGCCTGCCTCTCTGCCTACTTGTGATCTCTTTCTCTCTGTCAAATAAATAAATAAAATCTTTAAAAAAAAAGATTTGTGAGATCATAAAACATGACCAATTGTAATAAAAAAAAAGAAATGATCAGAGAAGATGAAAGGACTTCTGAAAACTACAAATATGGCTGCAAAACCATGTTTTTTTCAACAGAAGCAACTTCGCATTGATGATGGTTCCCTATATCTGGAATAACCCAGACTAGAAGAAGTATGTTTATTTCCTAAGCACTTTAAAGATTGTTACTCAAATGTCACTTCTTCATGAGGCTTTCACTGTTTATCCTATTTAAGATTATAAATAAAGATGTCCTACTTTTATCGTTTTCATGTCCTTTGCATTGGAAGCTTTTAAAATGAGAATGCCTTCCTGAATTCCTTTACTAAAAATACTAATATATAAAATAAAATTGATATATAAATACCATTTTAAATTCTAAGTAAAATGAATACAGAGTATTTTCTTTTGGAATATTTCCAATGTAAATTTTTAGAAATACAATTTCTGGTTCAAAAGTATTGAAATACCAAATTCAAACAAACAAACAAAAAAACAGCAGAAAATTTAGCCTTATCTTCAGAAAGTTTTAAATGCCTATTGATTTATAAACTATCAAAATGATCTTGAAAGGTCACTTTTTGGGATGGTTAAAACCTATGAGGAATTATTAGTTCACTACATTTTCCATAAGACTAAGAGTCAGACATAGTTTAGATTTTACTGAAACGGAAAAGATATAATTAGCTAAAAACTCTAGTAAAAGAGCTAAAGTTTTCAGACATAAACCCATTCTTATATTATTTTTTAAATATATTAATTTTAAATAATTAGTATCTTCTACACCACATTTTAAAAAATAAATCAATATATTAATAGATTCTCAATACTTACATTCCCTCTCCAAGGAAAACCATTAACACATCGTCAATAAAAATATTTCCATGAGAGGGGCGCCTGGGTGGCTCAGTGGGTTAAAGCCTCTGCCTTCAGGTCGGGTCATGATCTCAGGGTCCTGGGATCGAGCCCCACATCCGGCTCTCTGCTCAGCAGGGAGCCTGCTTCCTCCTCTCTCTCTGCCTGCCTCTCTGCCTCGTTGTGATCTCTCTCTCTGTGTCAAATAAATAAATAAAATCTTTATAAAAAATATTTCCATGAGGAACCTAAGACCTATAAAAAGTCAAATAACCAAAGACATTAAACATCATACCTTAAAAGTCTCAGCACCAGAGTTCTACAGTTTATGTGAATAGTGAGCCAATCTCATCAACGGTTTCTATATGGAAATCTGAGCTTGCAATATGATAATGAACATTTCGACTTTTGGCTTTGAAAAAATATTTAACTAATTCATCAAGTACCAATTTAAAACATGAAAATAATAGGCTGCGCATACCTTTTGTAAATTAACATGATATTTAATATTTAGGGACATACTGCAAGAGAATATCTTAAAAATAACAAGAAAATGCCCATAATTACATCTTTCTGTTAATAAGTTGGAGATTTTTAATATGTCCATTTTATTTCTGTACCTACACATACTCACTTGGTTTAATATATTACCTGTTTTTAGTTCTTTGTGATTGGAGTATTGGATATAAATTCGTTGGTTATGGAGGCGAGGTGTCACAGCAGAATAGCAATTAACCATAGTAATAGCTGCTTCCTCTGTCGCTAGTTCCAAAAATGCCTGGAAAATAAATAGCAAAAATTGAAATACTATGAATTATATTCAAGGAAACCTCAATATTTGTGTAATCTATTCAGCTAATGAGAGAAAATCAGTATCTAGAGTATAACCTTCCCAGTTACATTTAGACACCCAAATAAGTGATCCTTACTTATCCTTATTTTCCATACACCACAAATGTAGTGCAACAAAAGCTAGAGAAAATAAAATCCAAATAGTTTTCAGTATCCGAATTTTACCATTCTGATACTAGAGAACATAAGAGATTTCAAAGTCATTTTTAAAGCAGAACTCAGGAGAAACAAGGAAAAAAATTCAAAATTAAATATCAGATTATTAGTACATTAATTATATTTAAAAGATTGTTAAATTTCATAATCTCTTCTGAATGGTATCATTAGAAATGTTAAAACCCACTCCTCTTATTTTTAATATGCCTGCGTCGTTCGGACACAAGTACATTTATTCAATGAAGAATACCTAGGATTAGTGACTCTTTCTTCTAATGCTATCAGACAAATTATCAGATGAATATTTCCATCAGATAAGTTAACAAATAAGATCCTACTAGTGCTCCCATTGTTTTCTGATCTTACCAAGTAGAGCCACAAAAATAGAAATCCTTCATTTGTATTTTTCACCATCCCATTCTAACAATCCAAAAGTGAATTCAAAAGGCACAATTTGAAAACTACAGGGACTCATTTTGGCTCCGTAGCATTAGTTTCTCAAATAGCATTACCAGGAAAAGTCAGAATAAGACTTCTGTTATTTTCTTTTAGAAAAGTTAAGACCTACTCTATTCTATCCTTTTATTAGGAGTTAGCTAATTCCCACATACTGGGGAGTTTGGGGCTTAATATTTTATAGATCCTGAAAGAAGCATACCTGATTTTTTCCTTACAGCATAAGGATGTTGGTCACCTTACCAAAAGGTAAGCCTAAAGCAATAACTTCAGTCTCTGTCACTTCACCAGGTAATTTTTGAATATGAAGTACACGAGAAGGAGCACCATCCATTTTATCTTCTCCTTTAAATTTTTTGCTATCATTACCATTGGCTAAAAGACATTAAAAAAAGTATTAATTTTCCTCATTTCCATAAAAAAAAAACCCCACACAAAACAAAGTTTAAAAAAGAACTTAACATAGCTGAGCAAACCTGAATAATTCCTAAAGATTCAAAAGCTGGGTTTTCAGAGGAATAGAGAAAATCATATTCACCAATTATTATTAAATAAAATTACATTATGAATTAAGGTAACTATTAGTTGTTTCTGAACAGAACAGTTTGTTTCTGTCAAAGAAAACAAATGATTAAGTAAAAATATTAAAATGCAATTTCATAAAGAAATTGTCCAATTGCTAAAGAACACAATTATCTTACAATTTAATCATTTTCTTACAGACTAACAGAAATGCCAAAAAAATTTAAAAAAAGTGGAACTTTTGACCTGGCAAAAATTAAGGAGATTGTAATTTTACCTGGGAAATTATAAATGGTTCAATTTGAAAACATACTCAAAAGTGGGAACAAAGAAGGCAATGCTGTAAAAATAATTATGCAGCCAATCCACGTTATGGCTTACCTACAGTGAGCCTCTCCTAATTTATTCATGCTACCACTGAATCTACCTATTTTGTCAGTATCTACATATTATAAAACACTCATGGACTTGATTAACTTATTGTTACTCTTTTTTTTTTTTTTAAAGATTTCATTCATTTACTAGAGAGAGAGAGACTGAGAATGAGAGGGGAGAAGGTCAGAGGGAGAAGCAGACTCCCCGTAGAGCCAGGAGTCTGATATGGGACTCGATCCCGGGACTCGATCCCGGGACTCCGGGATCATGACCTGAGCCGAAGGCAGTCGCTTAACCAACTGAGCCACCCAGGCGCCCCAACTTATTGTTACTCTTACATTTAAAGTAAACTGATACACTTTAATCACAAAATTAGTTATCAGCGTTGATTCCAAAGCCTCATCCAAAATAAAAGTCCTACTAAAGACACGATAAAATAGATGCTGTTTTATGTAAAACTGTTTGAAGACCTTGCAGTCTATCCACTATTCCATATCAGTGGTTCCAAATGGTCTATGGACTAAAGGATGTTTCTGAAACTAAAACAAAGGATACTTAATAAGCTGAGAAATATACATGTATACTCCCCTTGTACGTAACTTTAGGTACCTCGTGGTAGTCCCCAAATCAAAACTACCCATAAACATATGTGTGTTGTGTGTGTGTGTGTATATATATTCAACAACATCTAGAAAATTCTAAGATCAATTTGATCTCTAAATGTCTTTAAAGTTCATTCACACATTGGTTCTTTAAGAGTTACTAAGCATTGGGGCACCTGGGCGGCTCAGTTAAGCATCTGACTCTTGATTTCAGCTCAGGTCATGATCTCAGGATCCTGAGATCCTGCCCCATATCAGGCTCTGCACTGGGTGTGGAGCCTGCTTTAAGATCCTCTCTCTCCCGCTACCTCTGCCCCTCCCCACCACTCCAGTGTACACACTCTAAAAAGAAATAAATAAAGAATAATAACAGAAGAGTTACTGAGTATCAAGAATGTGTTTGGCACTGTTTGAGGCTCTGGGGGTACAGCATTGAACAAGATAATCAGTAAGATCCCCAACGTTCTCTTACATTCTGTGGGGAGAGGTGGACTAACTAGTACAATACACCACAGGAGGATCTCAAAAACTACTATCACATTATATACAACTGCCAGCAAAGATCTATACATTTCTCCCAAGGACTATGGAACGTCAAAACCTACATTCTCTTCAGACTCAGTGACTCCTTAATTATTGACTATTTTTAGAAGGGGTGGCTACTAAATACTCATATTTTAGTGCTAAATATTATGAAAGTTTTCATTTCAGATGAGAATTTAAAAGCATGAAATGAGGGGAGGGCTAGCAAGATGGTGGAGGAGTTAGAGACCTAGATTTCACCTGGTCCCAGGAATTTAGCTAGATAGTTCTCAAACCATTCTCAACACCTACAAACTCAATGGGAGATAAAAAAAAAGAAGAAGAAGAAGAAGAAGACGACGATGACGACAACAACAGCAACAACTACAAACAGAAAAGTGACCGCTTTATGGAAGTCATATTCTATCCCTTCATTGTATTTGACCTTATTTTTTGTGTATATATATAAGTTCTCTTTCTTTAAAATTTTGGGATGCGGTTTCTTGTAACAGACCAAAATATACCCTAAATCTACCCAAATCTACTACTACCCTAAATCTAGTGTATGGTTTTGTTCTATTCACCTGCCTGATCACATTCTTTTTTTTTTTTAATTAAATTTTTCCTTTCTTTTTACAACCAACTTATCTGACCAATTCCTTTTCTTTTTTTAAGATTTTTTTAATTTATTTGACAGAGAGAGAGAGATCACAAGTAGGCAGAGAGGCAGGCAGAGAGAGAGAGGGAAGCAGGAAATTGATTCTGGAATGGGTAAGAATTCAAATATTTAAGCCCTTCCTAATTTTTATGAAGTATCTAATTTCATAATTTTGTTTCAGAAGAGATCACAAAATGGCTCTTCTTCAGATGGCAACAGTGGAAGGAGCTATCCAGGCCTTGATTGACCTTCATAATTACAACCTTGGTGAAAACTGTCATCTGAGCGTGTCTTTCTAAAAGTCAACAATTTAAAAAGGGGGAGGTGAAGATTGAGGGTGTATCAAATTGTTTGGTGTCATCACCTATTGACTGTTCAGAAAAGTGGGGACCAGAGTTGGATATTTTTTGTTGTTGTTTCCTTTTTTTTCCCCATGTTGTTATCATTCCTTGGTTTTAAATGAAATGGCATACATAAAGGCAGAGTTGTTAACTGCTGTATTTCATCTGTTCTATAGGGAGGCCATTTTTATTGTCTGTTTACGATTTTCGCTTAATTATGCTTTCCTTTTTCAACTTAGTTGACATACATGCCTTATAAAGGAAAACTAGTGTTGCTCTCGCGCATTTACTAGGAAAAAGGAATTGGTTGTCTGGGGCACACTGTTATATGGGAATTACAATATGTTTAGGCAGGGGTGTGTAAAAAGGTTAAGTTTTTGTTTCTACTGCTTGGAACTTAGTTTGAATTATTGGCTTGTCACATTTCTTTCTATTTAGTCACATAAATTACATGATATTGAAAGAATTAAAGCAGCATTTTTTAGTTTTTACTACCTTAGGCTTTATTGCTTAAAAAAAAAATTGGCCTTTTTGTATCTCACAATTCTGGTCTAGATTCAGCTTTGAATGCAGGCATTAGTTAAAATTAACAAGATGCAGAGTATTAATTTCTTAAGACAACCAAGTGATTTCTGTAAGTTTGAGCCCTATGTGGAAAGCATTGCGGAATCTGAGCCTTTTTGTACACACTCTTGTGGGACGTATCCTATAAATGTCAGCACTAAGTAATGTCTTGTTTGTGGCTGAATATTTTTCGTAGATGTTTTTGAAGTTGACATGACTTATGTGCATTTAAATATATATCGCCATCCTTAGTTTGTCATTAAGATTTGGAATACGTTGTGGATTTCTGAGCACGTGCAGACTGGTCTAGCTAGTTCAGGAACTGGTGCATGTATTTTTCAAAGATAAAGAAAGTGTACTGTGAAAATTTGCAGGAAGATTAATTTGGTGGCAGTTTTCTAAAACTGACAACCAGGTGGGACCAAAGTTTATGTGCCTTTAGCCTTAATTTACCTTGCATTGTAATATTCAGTTTTAGTAAATCTTCAAAATATTTTGTATTTAGGAATAGATCTGACTTTAATAAAAACATGGCTCAGAATCTACAGGTCAAATTAATTTGAACAGTTCTTGTCGATCTGCATTGTTGATTCTGTTTAAATGACCAATACTTTTTGAAATTGATGTACTTAGTTTCAAGATTCATAGATTCTGTTATCTA
>JAPYYJ010001767.1:0-13741 GCA_028533885.1 Nasua narica | reverse complement strand
CAGTAAAAAGTAAGAGTTTAAACAAAATCTTAAAGTATGATGCTACTCAGTAAATAGATGTATGCACCTGTGTGTTTAATGTATTCCTTAAGAGTCAGAAGCCAGAGACTGTGTCCTCAATCATCCAGAAATTGGTCCCGGGAGGAAAAACTGATACATACTCATCCCCGCCCATGGAAGGGCCACATCTGCAATATGCTGGTTTCATATGGAATTTAGGACATTTGTGTGACGAGTAAATAAAATATTTTAAAACTAACCAGGAGCAATTCATGTTTCATAATAATATTCAAAACCAGCATCTGTGAGTTACATGCCTCATTTCAGAAGGCTAGATCCATGAAAATGATAACTATTGGCCTGGTCAAACAGAAGATATAAAATAAGATTTCAGGGGCCCCTGGGTGATGTAGTTGGTTAAGTGTTGGACTCTTGATTTCTGCTCAGGTGGTGATCTCATCGTCGTGAGATCGAGTCCCACATTGGGCTCCGAGCTCAGCAACGAGTCTGCTTAAGACTGTCTCTCCCTCTCCCCCATGCTCTCTCTCACTCTCTCTCAAATAAATAAACCTTAAAAATTTAAATAAAGTAAGATTTTAGAGCAACATAGAATATGCTTACAATATAAATATTCGGTATGTCGAGACTATAGGGGAATATGTCCTTCCTTGTTCTGATAACAACTACTAATACTTATTAAATAATTACCATGTGCCTGATGCTGGACTACGGACATTATGTATATGAAAACTTTAACCCTATGGGCATAGTTTATAGCCAATAAATGGCAGAGCTGACATTTGAAAAAAATAACAAATTAAACAAAAATTGAAAGGCTACCTTATTGGCTGGCAATTGAAGGATAGTCTCTCTTGGGTGGAAATCTCTGCTTTCAGTGGTCGGTCAGGGTTTTCCATTCCAGCCCTATACCAAGTGAATTTTTCATTCTGATCCGTCCAATTCCATTAACACTGAATATCATCCTCATTCACTAATACATTTTCCATGTTTTGTTTAATGTGATGATGATAAAGAATAAAGAAAAAAAAAATGCTTTCCCAAAAGAAGCCTTGCTTCAGCCGTTGATAAAAATCTCTTACTGTGTGATTTAGACTGTGTTAACACACATACAACTAACGATGTTTGTGGATTCACTCATTGCTTCATGCGTGAAACATGTGTTTATTAAGCCAGAAACATATGCCAGGAATTACATTAGCTACAGGGGACAAAAGGATGAGCAAAAGGGTGCACTTGCTTTTTAAACAGAGCTTATGGCTTCAGGGGGTAAGCGTTGGCAAACTTTTTCCATAAATGGCAAGTATGTCCGGCTTTCCGGGCTGTCCCCTCACTGCTAAAGCGACTTCACCTCCGTTGCTATTGTGTGAAAGCAGCGGGCACGACACGCAAATGAATAAGCACCTCTGTGTTCCAGCACAACTTGGTTTACGAAAACAGGCAGTGGGCTTGAGCTGTGGGTTCCCAGTCCCTGATCTAGAGGGGAAGGTCAGTATTTATCAAACAATCAGACAGATTATCTGCAATGCTAAGTTGGTAAATTGTAAAACTGCTCTTGGGTCGTGGACAACGGATGAGAACTCCCCTTTGACTATCAGCACAAACAATAAACCAGTTCGGGGGGGGGGGGCGGAATGGGCAGAGAAGCCTTTTTTGGGAGAGGGACAACTGAGCTGACATTGGAGTGATGGAGTGGAAGTTAGGCTGGTGAAGGAAGAGCATTGCAAACAGAGGGAACAGTGTATGCTAAAGCCTTGTGGTACAAAGGTATTTCAGCACTGGGAAGTGAAGGGAAGGAATTGAACGTGAGGAGATGAACCAGAGCTGTAGGCAGGGCTCTTCATGTGACCGGCTGTAGAATGATCTCCAAACCAGGAGGCTTTGCCAACTCTGAGCCTCCACCTGCAGATCTGGACTGGGAGCCCAAAGCTGTGGTCCTTGTCTCCAACCCAAGGTAAAGCTTTGAGCTTCTGTCATATGTCTCCTAAGAATGTAACCTTGGCTTCACTGACCCTGTGGCGGGGAGCACAGTGAGGGTGGGCACAGGGCTGGAGGGAGTCTGGAAGAAGGGACAGGTGTTCAGGGAGCAACCCAAAACTCCCTGGAGTCTCAGCTCCTGGGAATGCCCTCGCCAAGGAATCACATGAATATTCACAAATGTAAGCAAAGTTCAAGGCCATCTAGCTCAGCGGCTTTCATACAGCATTTTGAGAAGCCCGAGAGCTCTGCAGAGGTAATTTGGAAGCCCCGAGGAGGACACTGTGGGCTGCCTGGGCTTTGAACCAATCTGCTTCACTGGGATCTATGAAAAAGGAACTGAATCCTGGATAAGATTCCACCTTATTAAAATTAAAGAAAAAAAGGTAAACGATATGTAATAATACATTATAATAAATATATAATATAATAATATAGTATTATAAAAATAATAATATAATAAATAAAAGATAATAAAAGAAGAAAATTGAAATCTATTGCACCACTGGCACTTCTGGAGCGGGGAAGCTGAAATACTGTAAGACCCGATAATTCGCACACTGAAAACCGACCCTTCGGCTGCTCTTTTCCCATTTCTGCGGGACTTGCCAGCCGCCAGCCTGATTAACTACTGGTCCAAGCATCAGTTTCCTGCTCTGAAAATGACTGTTGTAAGACATGTGGCCAAGGGCTTGGGGCAGAGGGCAGGAGGATGCTTTCAAGCTGCAGGGCTAGCACAGAAGCAAGATGCACTGAAAAGGAACGTGACTGGGATTTAGCTGCCTTGAGGGCTTAGGTGCCTCACCAAATCCTAGGGCAGGTGCAATATGCGGGACCAGGGATGCTTGGAGACCCAGGACCCTGCATGGGAAATCTGGGATGAGGTGCAGTCCAAGATGAGAGACAACAGGAAAATGGGTAGAATAGGACCTGCCTGGCAAACAGAGCAGAGATTCAGAAGATTTTCTCAGACATCCTTCGGCTACTGCGGCCCCTCTTGGAAAAGCTCAAGGCTCTGCCACACAGACTTCAGTGGACAGGAGCTAATCGTGTGCCCTGAGCCTGCCCTGTGACATAGACGTAGGTCCACCCTCCCGCCCTCTTCCCAGGGCTGTGATCCCATCCAAGGAGCCAGCTGCGGATAGGAAGTAACTCTGGGAACGCCGAACTGCAAACTGTAATTGGGAAGTGGAAATGGATGGAAATGTCCTGGTATGCTGCATTCAACTCTTGTTTCAAGTGCGGCTCTAGGTTTCCATGTTCATATTTGAAAAATAGCCATCGGTTTGAAGTGGGATGAAGTTTGCTGAAACCGATAAGGGTCTGTTGTTCTTTGTCGCCTCACTGCATTGATTTCTTGCCATCCACGTTACAAGTGGCACTCTGATAATGATTCTGCTCACGGTTCCTTTGGATTTAGTTCCTTGCTTCCAGATTCATGCCTTTTGCTGCGCAAATCTGCAGGATCTTGCTTTTACTTGTTAATACCAGCTCTAGGCCAACACTGGTGCTTAAAGGACTGAGTTCTCATTCCTGAGGTTGGGCTCAGCTGTGCTAAACCTGGTTTGCTTCAATTTGGAAACGTACTCAAATCGAACTAAAGTTCCCTCTGTCCTCTTCTTTTGACCTCTATTGGCAAATGTCCCATTGAACAAACAGCAAACAGCTCTGACTTTTCCAAGCCCTTTTGGCCAAAAACTGTCTTAGAGCGGTGACCGCCAAAGCACACAGGTGGCCCAGTGATTTTAGCCTCTTGGCACATTAAATTCGTACAGCCTTATTCTCTCCAGTTCTTCGACAAAGCATATGGGAGACAGACAGAAGATGCCTTAATAGCCTCTGTCATTAAAATCTGTCTTTGTGAACTGACAAAGCCCCCTGTCTCTGCTTCAGGACCATATTCTGCATTTCAGTTGTGGTGTTGGCGGCCAGAGTCATGTCCTTGCAGCTGGTGCTCAAACACGCAGAGCTCCTCTCCCTCGCTCGGGCTATTGGGCTGGATTGTGATAGAGAACATCTGCTCTTTGGATTCCCACAAGGCAATTTTAGAAAATATCTGCTTGTCAAATTTTATGTGGGTTGATTATACATTTATCCATGAATCCTCACCGTCCTCAAAAACAAAAGGGTAAAAAAGTAAAATAAACCTATTTGGTTGAGTTTTAAAATAATCCTCCATGTGGGTGTCCTTATGAAATTTACAAGACTCGTTGCTAATGTTAAAGTTTTAAAGTAAGGAGGATAAAGACCAAGTCTAGAGAAAAAAGAAAAAAAGCAAAGGAGAGGTGCACTCTAGAAGAATTTTTAAACTGCCAGTAATGACCATGGGGATAAAAAGCATGTTTTTGAGTTTGATCTGTAAAGAGAGAGACTTCTCATGGCTGTACAAGTGTGTATTCCAGAGACCAGAGAGGTGGATTTATTTATTAACTGTGTAATAAACTATCATTTTCTATCAACATCAAACAGGAATGGGAGGGCTGAGCATTCAGGAACAGGAAAGCTGAGCAACAGGAAAGCTGAGCTTTCCTGCTATTCCATTATAGCAGGAAAGGTTTCAGTATGCGGCTTTTGGAAGCAACAAGGTGTTACTCTGTAGAGAGGGAAATTCACAAGGGGTCTGTTAATGCTTCCTAGGCAAGTTGCAACATGGAGCAAAGAGCCCAGATGTAACAAAAAATGGCATTTAAAAAACTAGATAAGGTGTACCAAGTACTTTGCATGCATTCTCAAAGTCCTATAACATATGGTCGTCCTCTTTACTAGATTTTTTACTACTAAGCATCAGTGTCATGGTGGGATCAACTTTTACTAGTTCATATCCTTGATCTTTAATTTTCAGGTATGTTGCAAGCCAGTTGTTAAATGCAGAGATTATTATTATTATTATTTTTAGATCTAGACAGATTTGTTTTTTCTTTTTCCTTTTATTTTTTTATTAACATATAATGTATTATTTGCCCCAGGGGTACAGGTCCGTGAATTATCAGGCTTACACATTTCACAGCACTCACCATAGCACATACCCTCCCCAATGTCCATAACACAGCTACCTTATCCCTACCCCCCAACTCCCCAGCAACCCTCGGTTTGTTTCATGAGATTAAGAGTCTCTTATGGTTTGTCTCCCTCCCTAACCCATCTTGTTTCATTTTTTCCTTCCCTACCCCCTACAACTTCCAGCCCTGCCTCTCGAATTCCTCATATCAGAGAGATCATTGGATAATTGTCTTTCACAGAGATTATTTTTTTAAAGACAGACAAAAAAGGGTTCCTGGGTGGCTCAGTTGGTTAAGCATCTGCCTTCAGCTCAGGTCACGATCCCAGAGTGCTGGGATGGAGCCCTGTATGGGGCTTCCTGCTCAGTCAGGAGCCTGCTTCTCCCTCTCCCCCTGTCTGCGGCTCTGCCTGCTTGTATTCTCTCTCTGTCAAATAAATAAATAAAATCTTTTAAAAAAATAAATTAAAAAAATAAAGGAGAGAATATAAGATTACTATTAAATTATAATAAAAAGCAATGTTCAAAAGTTATAAATTTCTGTCTTACATCTTACTAATATTTATCCTCTCCAGATTGTTTATAACTTTTGTAACAGTGTGCTATAAAGATTATAGATTGGTGTGATAATGTGCATCTTTTACCACCTCTACATTCAGTGTGGTTATCTTATTGCTTAAAATAGACCACCATGGAGATATTTACACTGCAAAAGATCAGTAAATGCTCCCCCAACAGTGTAACTCACTGTTTTGTTACTTGTGCAGCCCTAAGAAATTTATGGTGACAATATTAATGATTCCCATTAAATTAAAAAAATATTGTATTCACAGCCATCAGATTGTAAATAGTACCCCAATTAAGAAACTATGATTTTAGTATTTGAAAAGCTATCACTATCTATTCTGCAACAGTGGAAGGTCACTGAAGTTCTGGCAAATGTTTTTGTTGTTTTAGTTTCCTTGTTTCTTACTTGGAAATATAAACTTGTTAGGGACCAACATTCATCTTGGAGCTATGCTCCTTAGTCAATTACAATCCTAGGTTGGCTAGGAGTATAAGAATTGGGCAGAAGTCAATGAAAGTATTCTGTGATAAATAATCAGCTGTGGGAAACTTATAATGAGGAGTATTTTATGTTTACTATTTTTTCCAAAATGCATGCTACACATCTTTTATGTCAGTAAAATTTTTTAATGTACCTGTACATGTTTCTGCATGAATAGATTTTTCAACATTTACCAGCACATAGCGGAGAGACTAATTCAGAGAAACTAACTCACACAGTGAGCCAGTGTAATGGGACAAGGTGTGGGGGTAAGGACTAGCACCTGTCAGAGGAGCTTCTGGTCTCATTCTCATTGGCTCTAATGCCTTTCTTTTGAGATCTCACCTTTATTTTCTACACTACCTCCTGACTTTTTTCCTGATAGCTATTGGGAAGTCTAGGTCTCATAAAACATATCCCCACCTCAATACTGGCCCTCCTTCTTTTTAGATTCTGTAACTAAATATGGACAAAACTAGCCAAATCAAGTGTATATGGTCTTTCATCATTTCCCTAAGACCCATCATTACCATCCCTCAGCTTCTTTCTTTCCTATAAAGTTTAACAAAACATAAACCCAGATTTTAAGTAAATCATCCATTTGCTCTTTTTAAAGGAATGTTTCTTTCAGACTAAACACGTTCTTTCAGTAATTACCTGCTGTAGGAGTTAGCATTTAGAACAGGTGGTGATCATTGTTATTTACAGCTACTTTCTGTTCCTATAACGGTCTTAAAATATTGAAAAGAGCTTATATTCTTACAGAACTTTCAGCTTTATAACGTACTTTACCACGACTGTGGTTTTTTGGGTCCTCTGGTGAGATGCAGAGGATCGATCAATTTCATTTAACTTAAGAGGAAATTGAGGCTCAGAGAGATTAAAGGATGTCTACAGTTATGGCCCGAATAACATTATGCCTCGGCTCTTACTTTCCATTGTCACAGCACCACACACTCTGTAGAGGAAATGTGAACAAAATCCCTCTGGTTTATTGAGCAAAGCGAGGCAATAAAGAAAGATTATGGAGTCCAAATAAATCGAGCAGCAAAAAGCCCAAGAGTTCCTCACTATAGAAACAGAAGCACTAGAAAAGGATAGAAAAATCGCACTGGAGCTAATTTGAGCCTTCCAAGTGACTTTTTGCAAAGATTTCAGCTCACCATGGAGAAGCCTATCAGTTCTGCCATAAAGCCACAGCACTAGTGAGCCAATTCTTTTCTGGTAAAATCAGCAGGATGGAAAGTCATTGAACAGGCAACATGCGGGAAGCAGCTCGTGTGTATGTACAGGTACCTCGTGCAAGACGTGTGCCCAGATGTTTTTAAGTCCATCACTCATTAGCTCTCAAAGCAATCCTTTGAGGTGGTCACTGTGATCATTCCAGGTTATAGATGGGAAAAGCTGAGGCTTTAGAGAGATTAAATAATTTGCCTCAAGTCACTTGGGTAGCAAATCTTGAAACTTATATCTAAACTCAAATTTGTCTAGCTCTGGACCCTGCACTCTTGAACCCCCTAGGCTAATCTAGGAAGAAAGTGAATTGCTCATTGCTGATCCACCCTGAGGCATTGTATAGCTTCTTCTTGTGATGGGAAGGTCTGTTTACAAGACAGGAAATGACAGAACCCCAGGGGGCACATCAGCTCAGGTGTGAGCCCAGAGACATCAGTGTGGAGGTAGGCGCTGGGACCGCACCAGCCTAAGAGAGGACCCCCTCCCCCAAATCTGCCAGGGGCTGGCTGTATTTCCTTGGGCCAATGGTATCAGCTCTGAGCCCCAGTCTCTTCCTGATGGTGTGTGTGCTTAAGAGAGGATTCGCTGACGTACGGTGAGTTCAACCGCCCAGCACTGGGATGCTTGTTAAATGCTACTGCATCCTTGCAGGTTTTGGTCATGTGTCACAGGGATGCTAACACCATGATGGTTTAGCAGAAATATCCCCGGTGCAAGCTGGATCCCCAGCAGGATACATCTCTGATGGTTGATGGAGAGCTTCACAGAAAGGGAGAGGATGGGTCTCTACTGTGTTCCATATTCTACACCTTGCAAGTATGGGGAAGGCACAGGATGGTGTGTACACGTGATCGTTCAGAGGTAGAACTAAACATTTATCTTCCTTTTTCCCTCCAAGACTTCCACGATGTGATGTTCCACGGAGCCTTCTATGACTGTGGTTTCAGAAGCTTATCGAACCTAAACATTTTTCACAGTTATTTATTCTTTCCAATGGTAAAGACTTTTGTCTACTTCATGGCTTCAAAATTAAAATGAATCCTTCCTAGTGAGAAGGAGACATCAATGTGAATGTGAATTAATGGGCTCAAATTTAGGTCACCTGCATTATTGCTCATGTTCTAATCTGGTCTATCAACCTTCAGCCTCATCCACCCAGGTTCATTCCCCACAGTGGTTTTTCGAAAACTCAAGTATCATCCCGGCCCCCGGACAGTGAATATTCCTGCCCTGGCAGTTGCTGCCTTCAAGGTAAAGTCCAAACCACGTTGTTCTTGGAGCTTTAGTACCTTATCAAATCTCCAGCCCAGCCTCTTGCCACTTTAATTACACCTTGATACTCTTTACTTGCCCTGAATTATTTGCAGTTTTGATCTGCGCATGCTATTTCTACCTTCCCCACTTATTCGTCAAGCAGGATTGAGTGTCGCCGCCTCCTGCACAAACTCAGGCTGAGCAATTGTGGTGTTTGATGTTCTTTAGCCTGCGCATCACAGCTCTGACCAGACTCGCAGTTACTTACCTCCTTCTTCAAAGGTCAAGGAGTTACTGAACAGCAGAGACTGTGCCTTTGTCGATATTCTTAGCATCTCCCAGGGCTTTCTATATAGAAACGACTTTGTAAATGTTTATTAAATGAATGCATCTTAAGTACGGATGTATACTCAGACTTGGAAATACATACAGTCATAACTGTGCCTCTACCTACCTCTGCAGTTTTAAAATAATGATCTAAAAGCAACAAAATGAAACCAGAAAATAGAGGTTTTGCTATCAGCTCTGCTACCTACAGGCTCTGAGAATTTGGGCAAATCAATGGATTTTGCTGACTCTAAAATGGGTTACTATTTTCATTGTACTTATCACGTAGAGGGTGTGATAATTAGACGTGATTGCAAGGTCAATCTAGCCATACCCCAGTTAAATCCCCCCCACTGGAGTAAATGAGTGATTTATCCGAGTGACAGAGGAAAGCCCTTAGTCATCTGCCTCTAAAAAGAGTGCCTTTATCAAGACCACTCCCTTTATTCAGAAAGGCTCTAATCCAATGACTGATGATTGTAAGGGCACAAAGGCCTATGAACACACTTGAAACACTCTAAGGACCATACCATCTCTAGAATTTCCCATTGGTCTGAGGTCTTCATTAAGATCATCTCCACTGGGGCGCCTGGGTGGCTCAGTTGTTAAGTATCTGCCTTCAGCCCGGGTCATGGTTTCAGGGTCCTGGGATCAAGCCCCGCATCGGGCTCCCTGCTCTGTGGAAAGCCTGCTTCTCCCTCTACCACTTCCCCTGCTCATGTTCCCTCTCTGTCTCTCTCTGTGTGTCAAATGAATAAATAAAAAAAAATCTTAACAACAACAACAAAAACAGATCATCTCCGCTTCTCCCTCTCTATAACCTTGCTGATTTTCATCCCCTCTTGTGGGTGGTAATCTCAGGGAAAGTCCTGAATATACCTCCTACAAGTTAATCTACTCTATCTCTGATGCCCAAGGGAGTCTGACCAGAGATAGGTAGACTTATAAAAATACAGGGTTGCTCATATGTGGAATTTAAGAAACAAAACGGATGAACATAGGAGAAGGGAAAGAAAAATAAAATCCAGTGAAAATAGAGAGGGAGGCAAACAGTAAGAGACAGTGAACTCTAGGAAACAAACAGGGTTCGTTGCTGGAAGGGTGGGGGTGGAGAGGATGGGGTAATGGGTGATGGGCATTAAGGAGGGCACTTGAAGTAATGACCACTAGGTATTGTATGCAACCAATGAATCACTAAATTCTACCCCTAAAACTAATAATGTATTATATGTTAACTATATCGAATTTAAATAAAGAATTTAAAGCAAACAAGGATTCCAAAATGCTATTCACATTTATGCTATCTAATCATTATATCACATTATTAATCACCAAACATTCTTCATCAAGTACTTACATTGATCCCCTAATACTTTTACTGACGACACTAGAGCAAGAACCAAACAACAAAATCCAGCATGACATGGAGTACTAGAGGGAACACAGATGAAGAACCAAGAATCTGAGGTTCAAGTTCTTGCTTTCCGGTCCTGGGCAGGGTGACCCTGAACAGGTCCCATCCTCACTCCACGCCTTATGTATAAAATAAGGGCTATTTACTTCTCAATTTATTGTCAGCTCCAATGTGTTGATGGATCTCCAGGTTATTCATCTAGCTTTGAGGAAATGAATTTAGCTTCAAAGAGGGGCCCTGCTTTGATGTTAAAGTTATTCCTCGGTGAAGACGCCCAACTAGAGGTGGATGGGTCCTAGCATAAGGTGTGTCTATGCAGACGAAGGGTCTCCTTTGGTAATTAGTCTATCCGAGGGGCATCTATCCAAGGTCAGTTTCATCCATGACTTCAAATTCAGTAAAAAAGGCAACACCTTGAAAGATATTTCCAGTGATTACACCAAAAATTCCTTTGGTCAAAACAAAAACAAATTGTTTTGAAAGGGGTCATGGACACAAACTATTAGTGTCATGGGATATAGATGTAGACATAAGTTTTACTAGGGAACAACTTAGAGGTAGAAATTCAATAAAGCACATACAACCTCCAAGCTCCTCTGATCCCACAGAAAGCTACTCTTAGGTGAGGCATAATTGGAATAAAATAGGTTTTGGCCAGTGTTCCAGCAAAGAGGGCCACCCCTGCCCTTCAGTACTCTGTATATTTATAGGGTCAGGTGTGTGGGAAATATTTATCTAGGCGGCATATAACAATGGAGAAATAATATGGGGCTCAGTAGCTACTAATAGCCTTTTTTTTCTTTCAGGCCTGCTGAGTTGGGTTTCTGTAAGATACCAAAAAAGGGCAGAAATGAAGACCATCCAGATTTGCCTCTCCTCACAAGTTGAAAAAAGTCTCAAAGATGCTAATTAAATCTCCACCAAAGAGTCTTTCTGATTTACATGATCTTCATCAAGGTTTCTTTTGATGACACCAAGCATTGACCATCTATGATTTATAGATGTGCTACCTCATTCAATCCTTTCAATAATCCTACAAGACAGGAATTATCAGGTAATGAGAAACTAGAAAACAAAAACACTAATTTGAAAAGATATATGTGGGGCGCCTGGGTGGCTCAGTGGGTTAGGCCTCTCCCTTCGGCTCAGGTCATGATCTCGGGGTCCTGGGATCGAGCCCCGCATCGGGCTCTCTGCTCAGCAGGGAGCCTGCTTCCCCTTCTCTCTCTGCCTGCCTCTCTGCCTACTTGTGATCTCTCTCTCTGTCAAATAAATAAAATCTTTAAAAAAAAAAAAAAAAGAAAAGATATATGCACCCTTATGCTCATTGCAGCATTATTTACAATAGCCAAGCTGTGGAAGCAACCAAAGTGTCCACTGATAGATGAATGGATAAAGGTGTAGTATATAAATATTTGTATGTAACATATTTCTATGTATAATGTGTATACAGACAGATATACTGATAGATATACTGGACTATTATTCAACCATAAAAAATGAATGACATCGTGCCATTTGCAACAAAATGATTAACCGAGAGGGTTATTATGCTCAGTGAAAAAAAGTCAGAGAAAAGCAAATATTGTACGATTTCACTTATATGTGGAATCTGAAAAACAAAACAAATGATCAAACAAAACAAAAGAGAAACCGATTCATAAATACAGAGACCAAACTGTGGGTTGCTATAGGGAAGCAGAGTGGAGAGATGGCCAAAATAGGTAAAGCAGATTAAGAGGTACAAACTTCCAGTTATAAAGTAAATAAGTCATGGGCATAGAAAGTATAGCAGGAGGAATATAGTCAATGATATTTTAATAACTTTGTATGGTGACAGACTGTAACTAGAACTTACCATGGTGATCATTTCATAATGTATATAAATTTTGAATTGCTACATTGTACATGGGAAACTAATATATTGTATGTCAATTATACTTCATTAAGAAAAGAAGACCCGTGTGACCATTGGCCTAAAAAGTCTTCAGTAAGCAAAAAAGCCCAGTAAAATTTTCCTTCCTTCTTCCAAAAGAAAAAATAAAGAAAAGAAAAGAAACAAAATACAACTAGGATTTAATGAGAGGTTGAGGATCTTTCCCAAAGCCTCACAGCTGGTGAGCTGGCTTTGCCGCCAAGGAGAAACCATGGCTTTAACTCCTCTGGTCCATGAGTTCCTTTACAATGAGTTACATCAGAAATAAATTACAGTTATTTATGAGGTCAGGTATATCATTTATATTATTATCATTAGATCATTATAATGATATATGTCAGTAATAGTAAAGTGTCAGGGTACACTATAATACTTTATCGGACAAAAGTGGATTATATTTGAGATAATGCTGCACTAATTAACTGATATAAAACATTTTTAAAAATCTGTATCATCAAACTGTTGGTGTTTAGACTTTAATGTGCACAGGAACCCCATGAAAATGCAAATTGCAGGGTCCTAGAGTCACGGAGTTCTTGGAGAGACCTAGAAATATGCATTTCTGTAAGATTCTCAGGTGATTCTTATCTTATTCTATCTAATGGGGATGGATCTCAATCCATGCTTTGAGAGAGCCCGGGTCTAGAGTCTGGGTATAATATTTGCAATACACAGTCACTTCAATGCAATCCCTATTATTCTATTAAAAATAAAATTGAGCATTTGATATACAACCATGATTATCACCTTGTCTCTATGACAATTTTAGATTTAATCTACACTGTTTTGATTCACAGTGGCTTCAATATCTATAAGAGATGATTACATACACTCAACATAACGATACAGATGAATAGTGAAGCACCTGTTATGTGCAAGGCACTTTTATGTATTATATCTAACATTAGCCTTACGGTCCCTATAAATTACGGAATTGAGGTTCCAATAGGTTAATAAATGGCCCCATATCATAGAGCTCATAAATGCTTAACCCGAGACTTAGATACTAATTCAGCTAATTGAGGAGCCAATATTGCTTCCTCCAAGTCATGCCTTGTCCCCGACACAGTGCTCAGACCTGTTGAGAGTGCTCCATGACTTCTAACAGATAACTCAAATCTGAAGTCCTTAAGGATGGAATCTGAAAGTAAAAATATTGGGATCATCTTGTAGTAAGCCCACTTCCCACCAGACACGCATTTGGCTCCTCTTCATTTAGAAACAGGAAATCCCCCATTTTGGACTGAGCAACTGTGTGACCATCTCAGACCGTCTCAAACTACATCACCAACAGTCGCCACCACCACGATATAGGAAAGGACAAAGAAAAAGAAGAGAAGCAGAAGGAAAAGGAGAGAGAAACACATAAGGTGTTTAGATTACCGATCAAAATGTGCCTTCAGATTCTAGCACTTAAGTTTTTTGTTATTTTTTTTAAGTTTTTAAAAAAATTTGGGTGCCTGGGTGGCTCAGTTGGTTAAGCAACTGCCTTCAGCTCAGGTCATGATCCCGGAGTCCCAAGATCGAGTCCCA
>JAPYYJ010001766.1:0-13741 GCA_028533885.1 Nasua narica | reverse complement strand
TTTTTTTTTTTTATTCTCTGGCTGCTTTGAAGATAGATTATTTTTTGTCTTTGGTATTCTGAAATTTCATATGATGTGTATGTATACGTTTATTTTTGGTCTTCTTGAGACTGATGTTATTTCCTGTACATGTGGGTTGCTGCCCTTTCAATTCTGGTTGATTCTCAGCCATTATATCTTCAAATATTCCTGTTGGCTTACTCTATCTCCTGTCTTTCTAACATTTGTTAACTCTTCTTCTTGTACCTTTGGTAATTCTTCACGTCTCTTTCATGTGTTTAATTTCTGTGTCCCTCTGTGCTGGCTTCTGGATCCTTGAGCCCTCCAGTTCACTAATTCTCTCTTCAGTTATGTCTGATCTACTTTTAAACCCCATCCAGTGAGTTTCAAATGTCACTGGTTGTATTTTTTTCATTTGGGGAGCTGGTCTATTTCAAATCAAGCTAGCTTCACTTTCTTTGGGTTGGTCACACTACGATCTGTAGCCGATAATTCAGATCTCCAAAATCCTTGTTGCTCTGTTTCTTCTATGTCCTGTGCCCATTGGAATTGACTCACAGTGACTTCAGTCCTTGTGCATTTAGTAAGCTTTACATTTGGGCTCATTTTCCTTGTGCCCAGGAGAAAGGTACATTCCTCCAAAGAAGGTATGTGTTTGGTTCTTCTGGGTGTCTCTGTGGGGTTGAAACTCAGCCTGAATGCATGATATAATGATGTTATTCATTCTAAATAGTTAGGACCCTTTCTTGTAGAAGTTGTGATATATTTGATATTTCAAATTTCATCACTGTACCTAAGGACACTATCAATTCGGGAACATTTTAAACTAAATTGACAGTTTGGGATTTGGGGGGAGAAGTACCAGCTAAGGGGTGTGAATTCCTCCTACTACTCTGCAAGAGGGTACATGGATGTTTAGAAATTCTCCAGAACTTCCCTTTGCCTTATTAGCTTAGTGCCAGTGTTTCTCTTCTGTAGATTCTTAGAGTAGAGCCCAAGTTTGCATCTTGTCCACTCTTATATTGAAAATATAGTCAGTGTCTCTCCAACCCCTTAGTGTTAGAACCTCTTTACATTCTCAGTGATTGAGGACCTTAAATTCTATCTATGTAATTTATATCAATTCATATTTGCTGCATTAGCAATTAAAAGTGAGAAGATTTTGGAGGGGCCTGGTTGGTAGAGCATATGACTCTTGAGCGCAGAGTTGTGAGTTCAAGCCCCACATTGGGTGTATAGATTACTTAAAAATAAAATCCTAAAAAAAATTGAGAAGATTTTTACACATCTATTGATTGATATATTTAAAGGTAATGATGGGGTGCCTGGGTGGCTTGAGTGTCCAACTCTTGGTTTTGGGCTCAGGTTGTGATCTCAAGGTCCTGAGTTTGAGCCCTGCATTGGGCTCCATTGTAGGCATGGA
Organism: Nasua narica; assembly: GCA_028533885.1. Classification (NCBI taxonomy): domain Eukaryota; kingdom Metazoa; phylum Chordata; class Mammalia; order Carnivora; family Procyonidae; genus Nasua; species Nasua narica. The sequence continues at coordinate 12,318 of JAPYYJ010001766.1, read as the reverse complement.
GTCTGCTTGTCCCTCTCCCTCTGCTCCTCCCTCTACTCTCTCTCTCTCTCTCTCTCTCATAAATAAATTTAAAAATCTTAAATAAATAAAAGTCGTCGTAATAAAGCCTTTGCTTGTTAACACAAGTAACGCATTCTTTATGATAAGTATATTATATTCCCACTGTATGAAAAATATTATATAGTCTTATCGTATGATGAATATATTGTATTCTTAGGTAGTAGGATATAGATATTCTGTGTATTACAGTCTCAGTAATGTGATAATATTAGTGATAAAAATGGCATTGTTGTACATTTTTGCAAATCCCTTTGCACACTCATAGTCGCTTCTGCTTTCAGTGTGCTGTGCTATCCCCATCACGTTTCTCCCAAAAAAGTCCACTGGACACTTGGAAGAGAACAAAAAAAGATACGTGTCATCTCCATATTATTATGGAAACAGTTTTGACTCAAGGACCTCCCCCCCGAGAGTTCCCTCTACCACACTTTGAGAATCGCTGGTGTAGAACTTCAGAATTGTCCCTCAGTGCAGGAAAATCCCCCCACTAGACTCCCCATCCTGACGAGGACATAAAGCTGTTGTCTCCTCTTTCTGGAGATGTGAGGAGACATTAAAAATGAGGCTTAGTTTTGACCAGGTCACCAAATACCTTCTGGGAAGAGGAGTCTCCAAGCATCCGGTTACTTCTCTGCATCACTGCCTCCCCCGAGACCCTGGCTGGATGATTCCGTACCATCCCTTCAGTGCTGTGATGCTTGCAGTAAGATAGGCTCATCCAACACATTCAATTTGTTTCAGTAGCTGTGTTGGGTCAAATAACCTCTTCTTCCCTGTGACCAGAAATAAAACTCATATGAAGACACTTAGGCATGACAGATCGAAGAAGACAAAGGAGAGAATAAGGATATTAAGGATTTAAATTATATAGCAGAAGGAAAATCTAATGGCTGTATAATCAAATCCGTGTCCACAAAATACATGGTTTTTTAAAAAACCATATATTAGTTCAAAAGCAAAACATCACTAATCCAAACACTGTAAATAAAATTAACCATATTTTTGACCGTAATGTCATGAAGTTAGAATTTAATCACAAGATACTAACAAACAAAGGTACTATGGGACTGGCATTTTAAAACTCTCCTTTAAAGGGCTTTGGGTGAGGGGGGAAAAATGGAAATCAAGACCATTTCAGAAATGTTGGGGATATGGCAAAAGTTACTCTCACTGGGGGCTGAGGGGGATTGACTGTTCTAGAATGAACTTAGTTTTTATGTAATGAATGAAGCGCCAGAATTGAGGAGCTTTTAGAGAGAAACATATGTCTCAAGAAAGCAATAAAATGATTTTTTTTAATTACTAAAGGAGAAGTTTACTCCATGAGTACGTAGATGAAGAGCAGAAATGATAGTTTTTTTTACCGAGAGTACAAAATCCAAACTTGTTCCCAAAGCCTACAGGGACCTTAGTGACAGGGACGCTATTTTCAGACTCTTGGACCTCCTTGCTGTGCAAAGATTGCAATCCACAGCAGGGGCTTTGCCCTGGCGGCCGCCCTGCCCCTGCTAGAACTTAGAAAACCCAGAGATGAGCATCCCTGGCTACTTCTGCCCTCTCTCGTCTGTGTTCAAATGTTACCTTGTCAGAGACTCTTTATCACGTTCCTTCATCCCGTTTACTAGGATTCGGTAGCACACATTGAGAAATGATGCATTTCCTACACACGCACAGACACACAATTATTTTTGGTACTTGCCTGCTGATGCACTTCACCGGCTGTGTCGCTATCAGTATTCACTAGGTGGACGCTATTGGATCCATTGCTCTGTGTCCATCTTCTAGAACTCTGCATGGTCTAAAAGAGATGCCCAAGAAATATTTTTTAAGAAATGTGTGCAATCGGGGCGCCTCGGTGTCTCAGTCGGTTAAGCGTCTGCCTTCGGCTCAGGTCATGGTCCCGGGGTCCTGGGATGGAGCCCCGCCTTAACCTCCCTGCTCAGTGGGGAGCCTGCTTCTCCCTCTCCCTCTGTGCCCGCTCGCTCTCTGTCCCAAATAAATAAATAAAATCTTTAAAAAAAAAAGTGCGTGCAATATAACAGAGACTTCGTTTTCTGGAGACAAAAAATTTACATCACCCCTGGAAAGCAGTTTGAAAAGAAGGACAAAGGGCACAGACCCAAAACAGACTTGGAACCGGTGCACTAGTCGTGAAAATCAATGGGATTTGCAATGATCTATGCAAAAGCCTCTCGAAAGCAGAATTAAAGGGACAATTCCAGGAAAAGCATGCGCTACCGAAATGTACCAAAGGAAGTAAATGTTTCAATGATAAATTTGAAAAGATCTACCTCTGCATATAAATGATCCAGCTCATACAATTCTTAACTAAGTTCTCTGAAACCTTCAAGGATCCTTCAAGGATCCCTCAAGGTATTGATATTATTCAGAACTTGGGGCAAGGAGAAATTCCTCCAAATGATTTGTGAGAGCTTCAAAAGAATCATTTTAAAATTCTATTTAAGAAGCACAGGAAAAGGGTTCTTCGAACTTACAGGAATATCACAGCAAAGAATATGAACATTGAGGGGCACCTGGGTGGCCCCTCGGATGAACCTCTGACTCTTGATCTCAGCTCAGGTCTTGATGTCAGGGTCGTGAGTCCAAGCCCCCGCACGAAGCCTACTTAAAAAAATTTTTTCTAAAAAAAAAATAATAATATGAACATTGATGAAGCAAATAGCACAAGTCACTACATCACAAGAATGGTACACGTGGAAAAGTGAGATTAATTTAAGGAATTTCAAATGCACACTGGGGGTCATTTATATGAATAGAGAGACAGGAAGTGGGGGGATCTGACAGGAAGTGGGGGGTCTGACAGGAAGTGAGGGGTCTCATTGCTAGTTACCCAGACCCCCCAAACACAGGTGTCCATGAACACATACACGCATCTAGATTTCTAATCACCACTCAGGACCTGTTGATTTGCTTCTGAGTTTGTTTTTGGTTTTTCGGGTTTTTCTCGTTAAAAAAAATTTTTTTTGGCAGATTTGGTTCTTGCTATGATTGGCACAAGAGCAATCTGAATGCGGTGTATTTTCTGTGCCAGATCAAGAGAAAATTGTATATTCTGTGACTCATGCTACGAACCCCATATTTTTCTCTGCAAGCGTGGCTAATTATTGGCTGTAATATCTCTTCGGGTTAATTTATGCACGCCTATTTCTTGTTTCCGAGAAGCAAAAATAAGGCACAACACCGGGGCTGTGAAAACCCGTAATTTGAGCTGTCAGCATCGCCTCCCTTCGGTTAGAAAGCCTGCAAGCTTAATCTCATCGTTCACGCAAATTTAGAGACATAAGAGAGGGTATCTGGGTCTGAGCTCTTTTCTGCACCTCGGGGATAGACTTGCAGGGAGTGGTTGGGAACAGAGTGCCCCCCACGAGGGGTTCTGCGGTTTCCCAACTCGGTCACACCTCCAGGAAACCTTAACCCTCTCCTCTTATCTGCGGTGATCCCATAAAACGTGGTTTCCTGGGTTCATCTTATTAAGATCATCTTTTCCTTTATTTTCGCGGTGGCTCTCCATTTGGTAGTGTTTCAGATAAGCATTCGATTTGCTCAGATCCGATTTTGCGGATTTCGCCCAACGCCCACTTCCTTTGTCTCAAAGGGTAAGATCCCCAGTTGAAGGCTTGCTTGCCGTCCTCGAAAAGAGTGATTCACCCATCCCTGTCTCCCTCACAACCTTGAGTAAAGCTGGAAATGTCAGTTGCCTGTCTTGACACGTCTCCGGTGAACTGAACAGAGGGGAAGGCATTTTCCACTCGGCTTGTTTTTGATGGAAATGAACACAGCTTGGAGATAGGAGGGGGGGAGGGGCAGGTACAACTTTCTTAAAGGGACAAGTCCTCCGGCGATGGATGCCCGCGTCAACCCTACGCTTCTCAACTCCCTTTGCTTCTCTCTTCCCTTCAGAGCAGCAGAGATGCACGGGCATTTTCTGGGCAGGGAGGAGCTCGGGAGAACATCGGTAGGGTAGCTCCAGCAAACATGCCGAGCTGTCCTGACAAGGAGGCGCACCTGCCCATCCTGCCGCCGTGCAACGTCAAATGTGGGCGTCAAAGTCAGCAATGAAATCCTGTGAACAGGCACAAGAAGGAGAAGGGCACCTCACTCTCGTCTGCCCATAGGAAAGTCCCTCCGGAAAATGAGCACGTGTGCTAATGTGGCTTCACTTCTCCCCTGCTGCACGGTCCATGCCCAGAAATTCTGGGAAGACAGTGATCTACAGTGACAGTTCAAGAGCACGATGGATCGAAGAAATATCCTTCCCAGGAGACACGAACGCGGAACCCCAGGTTTGAGCTCGTGCTGTCATCTCTCCAACTATCAGGACATTCCCAGTCCTCTGGGTCCGGCCCATAAGGTATAAAGAAGTCCTGTGCGATTCACCTCGACAGAGGATTTTTCTCATTATGCTACATCGTGCCTTTAATATGTCCCGAGTCGTCGTGCGTGCAATCGCCAGGAAGAAAGTCACCGGCGCTATTCTCCACTCGTCGTTATGATCGCTCCCCACTGTCACCGCGTCAAATCATGTGACGGTATTTATTTCGTATTTGTGGAAGGCTGAGAAAGAAGACCGTAAGGCATTCACAGGAACTCCTTGGAATGTGAACAGCTGTATGAACCAAACACCTGAAACTATTTCCATGGCGTTGATTTGAAATGGAAGAGGGGATTGCATGATCTCGTCGTGGCCGTGAACTTCTTCAACGGGGGGTCGGTTTTCTCTTTGTCGGTCTCTCGTAATACCCGTCAAGTGCCAGGGGATACATCCATATTGGTTAAACGACGGACTGACGATGAAGTTCATGAAGAGACAGGGCCGTTTTCTTCCCAATTGTACGACTCAATGAAGGATTTTTTTTTTTTTTAAGTATCGATTTTTGTATATAGTTTTCCGATTTGTACCCTAAGAAAATTTTAGGATTAGACCTGATAGGAACCCGGGTATATGACTATACAGAACACCTGGTGTCTGTTTCTTTTTTTTGCTCTTTTGTTTTGCTCTCAGTGAACTCCGGCGCTATGGCTGAGCACATCTTTGGCCAGGGCGATGGACCTTTATCTGCCCAGACAATGCCTCAGTGTAGACCAGCTCACCCAGTGACAGTAGGATCACCTGGCCGGTCCTCGGCTGACCCGCATTATCCCCGCTGCTGAGTATAAATGTCATGGCAGGCTTTTGAGACCCTGAAGTGAAACGCTTCTTTTATCCCTCTCTTGGGTTCATATTGCTATTGACCGAGATTCGGAACTTTGTAGAAAGCAGGAGGTGGTGGTGGTATTGTGCAATTTATCAAGGCACACGTATTTAAAAAAAAAAAAAAAAAAAACCACTTAGTTTACAAAAATAGAAGTGTTAGAAAGCAGTGGGAAACCCAGTCGGTCAGGTAGGAAAAGAACCTCAGAGGGGAGGGTTTTGGGGAGTCCCACAGAGCAGGTAGGAAACTGAGGCAGGGTTCTGGCTTCAAGCAGTGGGGACCAGCACAAGTGAGCAGGTAGACAGACTGAGGACAGGACACAGGGAATGGAGAAAAAAATGAAGACCCCAAAACCAAAAGACTACCTCTGGCGATGTGGCTGGACCCCATTCTGAGTGCCCTGTGCCTGTGTCAAAGAAAAGTGGCAACGTGTTTTTCATGTTGTAGTGGGGTGAATGGTGGCCCCCCAGAAAGACAGATCCACATCCTGACCTTCGGGAACCTGAGACTGGGGTCTTATTTAGGAATATGGTCTCTGCAGATGAGATTAAGTAAAAGATCAGAGACGAGGTCGTCCTAGATGAGGGTGGCCCTAACAGGCGTCCTTGAAAGAGACAGAAGACGAGACACAGCGGAGAAACCATGTGCAGACAGAGGCAGAGATGGGAGGAATGCGGCCACCCGCCCAGGGACGCCTGGAGCCCCCAAAGCTGGAAGAAGTAGGAAGGGCCCCAGAAGGAGCACGGCTCTGCCCCGCCTGGGTCTCAGCATCCCTGCCCCGCCTGGATGTCAGCATCCTTGATTTGGGGAATGACGAAATTGTGAGAAAGTTAAGACACCTAAAAGAAACACCCTAGAACAGAGACTAGAAATCCGTGCAGGAAATACCGTCTTGGAGCACTCGTTAGACCCTGTGAAAGCCAATGTTTTGGGGAGTGCAAGATCTTTCTGGAGGGGGAAAGAGCAGAAAAGAAGAAAAATGAAGCCCCCCCCCCCCGCCGGTGCACCCCTCTGAAGGAGCAGCAGAACCCGTCACTCAAAACCGAAAGACAAAGATGAATTAGAGGTATTGAGAAAAGACTTAGGAAGAACACGGGAAATAAACCCAAATTATTCTGAGGGAGAAAATCCTGTCTGCAGAGCCCCATCTGGTGGCCAGGAGGACTCACTGTGGGCTTCGGGCAGAGGCACCAACTCACAAAAACATGGGGAATCCATGAAAACCTGAAACGTGAAGAATGCGGGAGGCTTGGAGACCATTTCCGGAGCCCTCCGGCTTCCGGGTGCAGAACACTGTGCCGACCCGCGGGTCCCATGTCCCTGCGTAGCTATCCCCTTCTCTGTCTGCAAGTGAGGGTCGACACCTGTGAAGGGCATTGTCTCTCCCTTTATAAAGAGGATTTCTTTTTTTAACAGAGTTCTACTGAACAGTGTCAATTCCCATTTGCATTCGTGATAAAGCCCAGTCTCAGAGTGATATGTGCTGGCTTGGGAAAGATCAGTTCCAATGGGACTCTCTCCTCGGTAAATGTGCCGGTGCGCATGCTCTCCCGAGCCCACTGTTTCCTTGCACGATAATGGAAATTCAGCCATCAGACAGGTCAGGACGATGACGTCTGGTCTACCTGGGAGACTCAGGTAACATTTTTAATTCTCTTTTAAAAAGTTTCTGTTTAAATTGCAGAGAGTTAACAACAGTGCCATATTGGTTTCAGATGGGCAATACAGTGGTTCAACAATTCTCTGTATTACTCAGTGCTCTTCATGGCAAGTGGCCTCCTTAATCCCCACCCCCACCTCCCCTCTGGCAACCGGCAGTGTGTTCTCTAGTCAGGAGTCCGTTCCTTGGTATGTCTCCTTTTTCTCTTTGCTCATTCGTTTTGTCTTTTAAATTCCACGTATGAGTGAAATCGTGTAGGATTCGTCTTTCTCTGATTGAGTTCTGTCACTGAGCATGGTACCCTCTAGTTCCATCCCCATTGTCGCAAATGGCAAGATTTCATCCTTTGTGGTGGGTGAGTAATACTCCACTGCTCCTTCTTTATCCATTCGTCCATTGATGGACATCTTGGCTCCTTCCCCAGTTTGGCTATTTTGGACATGGCTGCTCTGAACATTGGGAAGCAGGTGCGCCTTTGAAGCACTGTGTGTATCTTTGGGATACATGCCTAGTAGTGCGATTGCTGGGTCGTAGGGTAGCTCTATTTTTCACTTTTTGAGGACCCTCCATACTGTTTTCCTGAGGGGCTGCACCAGGTTGCGTTCCCACCCACAGTGTACGGGGGTTCTCCTTCACATCGTCGCCAACACTTCTTGTTTCCTGTGTGCGTAATTGTAGCCATTCTGACACCTCTGAGGTGGTATCTCACTGTGGTTTTGATTTCTATTCCTCTGATGATCAGGAATTTTTTTCCTTTTAATCAGCTGCTATGTCCGTAGCTCCTGGGAATGGTCTTCGAGATGCATCTATTAGTGTTGTGTTTTACTAGCTGCGTTCTTGAAGCCTGATCTTCACGTTCATTCTTGAAAACTTTCCATTCTAATAATATTCCTCCGATGAGGCCCCTACTACCGAGAGCCCAACATCCCAGGAATCAGGAAGGGGACAGAGGGGAAAGATCCCCATCGTCACCGGGAAGGTCTGGCAACACAGAGGTGAGCTGTGCCGCCATTAATTTATTGGCCTCTGCTCCCTCCCATGGCTCACTTACCTATTCCCCGGATTTTCTTTTCTGGGCCGCAGGGTAGGACGCTGACAGCCCCCACACCTATAAATGACGCGGAGCTCAAAAGACGACTCCCCACTTGATAGTCCTGCCGGTTTTCATAATGACTCCGTCCTTGTGCGGTGAGTCCTACCAGATGGTCAGAGGCCATTAACCGAGCTAGCTGAAAACCACAGTAAATCCATGTGAGCTTCAGGCAGTGGCACCAATGGGGTAGAGAGAGCCAGGCTTTTACACCATGGGAGGGACTCTTCATTCAGCAGGAAACGAGAAACCAGGCGGGGGTCTGCAGGCTGCTCATGACTCCCATATTTCTCCTCCGGCACTCGCTTCCTCCCATCCCTCCCCCTCAAATATCCAGTCCTGCTCAGCCTTTCTTCCCATGGCACCGTGAACTGACTTTGTTCATGCTGTTCCCTGGTGGAGAAATGCCTTTCCTCCACTCGTCTACTGTCCAGATTCTTCGTCCGCCTCCCACCCTGCTGTGGGTTGAGTTGAGTCCCTGTCTCTTTCCAAAACAATGCTGAATTCCTAACCCCCAGGCCCTGTGAATGTGACCCTATTTACTGTGGAAACAGCCAAGATGCCCTTCAACAGATGAATGGATAAAGAAAATATGGTCCATAGATCCAATGGGATATTACACCTCCATCAGAAAGGATGAATATCCAACTTTTGTATCAACATGGACGGGACTAGAAGAGATCATGCGGAGTGAAATAAGTCAAGCAGAGAGAGTCAATCATCATATGGTCTCACGTGTGGAGCATAAGGGAAATCATGGAGGACATTAGGGGAAAGAAGGAAGGGTGAATGGGGGGAAATCGGAGGGGGCGATGAACCAGGAGAGACTGTGGATTCTGAGCAACAAACCGAGAGTTTTGGAGGGGCGGGTCCCCCTAAGTGCCTCATGTAGGGATGTGGAGGTCTCTGTTATGGGCATCACTAATTTCTTCTCATGAATGATAGATTCTTCATCCTAAATGCGTCTCGAGTCGACATTCCTCTTCCAGCATCTCCTTATGGTGCTGCGGTCTCAGCGACTACCTTTTCCATCTGTGCCGCCAATGCCTGGACCATTCCAAGGCGGTTCCTTGGTCTCGCGTCCCCCAGGCCTGAGCTGAGAAGCCGTTCAGGGGCATCTTTCCAAAAACACATTCAAATTGCATGTTCCCGTGTTGGCCTCCCCCACGAAGAGGCTGACACGATCGCCTTTATCCGCACCCCTGCCTGGAGACCCCAGACACACGTGTAGCGTAGAATAGGCCTTCGGTATGTGTGTATGAGCAGGTGCGTGCAGTTTCTGTAGCTCAAAAGGACATCCGGCATCAAAGCAGCCCTCGCACCGCAGGTAGATGAGCTCGTCCTTCTGCGGGGGAAGTTCAAACGCGAACACGATTCCAGTGTACCTTCAACAAGCACCCTGGCCCAGTTAGATCCTGCTTTATTCCAACCTTCAGCGTGACCATGCAAAGGACCGTCTGCACATGTTCTCTTCTCTACAGGTAGGCCGTGGATTTCTGATCCGTATTTCCTTTCCGACTTGATTGTTCCCACGTAGAATGTGTTTTTCTCGTCACGCTTTTTAGTTTTAGTTCCGCTACCGTTGACCTCCAGTGTGACCTTAGTTTCGGGGGTATAATCTCGCGATGGAATACTGCCACCCATCGCTCTGTGCTCCTCAAGGTAAATATACCCTCCTCTCTGACTTTTGACACACAAAGGGGTGCCGCGTTATTCTGCTTTGGTGACGGCCAATTCCGTGTATCATTTTCTTACGGGATCTTGGCGAACCACTTTCATTTAAACTCGTGCTCCGTCTATCTGGACTCATCCGTTCACTCATTCATGCGGCAAAGTCAGAATTGACAAAGGGGTCTTGGATTAGGATCAAAGTGCTTTCTGTGTGAAAATGCACTTGTTCTTGCTCTGAAATCTTCATTTGTCTCATTCACGGGAAGATACACATGTTCTTGTATCTTCTGGTCCTTTGCTGTCGTCCAAAGCCTTGAATTCTTTGAGGGCAAAGACCGCGGATTATTTGCCCCAAACCCCCGAGTGGAGCTCGGCAGCTAATGGGGATGACATGATTGGTACCAGAAAATGCGGAATCCAAACACGGGAAGAGGATGGACGGGGCTGGCACGGGAGGGCTGTAATTAATCATAACGCCACGGGCTTTTGGCCTGACCCATGCTGTCCTGGCAGAGTCCCCGGCCGTCCCCGTTCCCCAGCGGTCCTCATCTCCTCCCGGGATAATGACCGAGCTCGTGCACATTTGCATTTCCTGTTCGACAGGCGGACGGTTCCGCTGTCATCCGTGGCACGAGTACAGCCCGATCGGAAACATCCCCCATTTTCCCCTCCCATCTCCACAAGACGTTATTTGTCACTTCCCAGGGGTCGAAATAGGGCGCCAGATCACCTTCCAAGGCCCTGCGGGTGCCTGGATTCTTGCTGAGGCTGGTGCAGTGGGGAGACGCGGCCACGCGGATTTGCGTCAGCCACCCTTTCCACGCCCCTGTGTTCTCTGCATCAGGAGGCCAACAGATGTGATGCTCGGTCCACACTTTCTACCTGTTTCTCCAGAAATGCGTGTCCTGACGATGCACGTGTGCATTTCACATTTTCTCAAGTGTGTAGTTCGAATTTTGGAAAGGAAGCTAGAGGCCGTGGGGGTAGACAACACAGGAAGTACAAGATGAGATGGGATTCCACGAAGAATTTATTGGAGAAGGGGACTTTATGCTCATTGGTATATATTGTATATTTGTATATAAATAGTGTGTATTTGATTAGAGGTCAGACCTTAGTCCGTGGGACCTTCTAAGGTCTGGAATGTCCATCAAAACTCCCAATCTGTATGTATATACAATGGAGTATTATTCAGTCTTGAGAAAGAAGGAAGTCCCGCCATTTGCAACAATATGGATGGACCTGGAGGGTGTTACGCAAAGTGACATAAGTCAGAGGACAAATAATGCACAGTGTCGCTTGCACTTGGAATCTAATATAACCAGACTCGTGGGACCAGAGGCTATAATGGTCGCTGCCAGGGGCTGGGGAAGCAAGGGGAGAAATGGGGGCTGTTGGTCGAAAGGTGCCAACGTTCAATGATAAGGTTAGTTCCAAAGATCTAGCATCCAACATGGTGACTCTGGCTAACAGTGGGTTGGTTGGGGTTGTGTGTGACCCGCGTTAGACACGGTAAAGGTCCTTTAGCCATCAGTGTGTGGGTTATGGTGTAGACGGATGTTTTTAGCTCCTTTGGGTAAATACCAAGGAGCGGATCCATACACCTTGTTGCAAATGTGCCAGCCTTCATGACCTAACTCCAGTGTCTCGTGCAGGGATGGGGTCCTTCAGGGTTAGCTGCTGGCATTCCCCAGTCATGGCGGTCATTGGTCATTGAGAGGTAAAGATATCGCCCTCAAGCCTTGAGCTGGCTGGAAACCGTCTGAACCCGCAGAAGGCACAAGTCCAGAAGCGACCATCATATCAGCTGCACTCTGGGTGATGATCCCGATGTGACCATGTGGGGTCGTCAACTGTAGCAAATGTCCCGTGTGGCGGGGCTCCCACACGGATGGACACGCTTCTCCTCAAATGCTCCTTCCTCAGGCTGATTTCCGGTCTTTCCGTGGGAGGACGTGTCTCCCTCTCTGAGCCTCCGTTTCAGGCGGGGCCTCCCAACAGCAGAGCTGAACCCGTCCCACGTTCCTCCCCAGCGGGCGTCCCCTCCTTGTAGCCCCGACACCAGCTCCGGCAAGGGAGAACCCAAGCCTCCCCTTTCTCCATCCGTGCCCCACAAGGGTCCCATGGGGTCACGTTGTCACCGTCTGATAGGCGAAGCAATGGACACCTGGGACGTCCCAGTGCTTTTCTCAAGGTCGCGAGTGCGGGGGATGGTGGAGAAATAATTTTAATCCAAGTTTGGGACCTCAACAACTCATTTGTTCACGGATCCTTCCATGCAGTGAGCATTTATTCGGCACCTACTGTATATATATACCAGGCTGTAGGTACTAGAGCATGTAAGGCTGGGGAAAAACCCCAAAACCAAGAATCGGTAAAACACGATCATCTGTGTGCATCAGTGTGTGTGTGTGTGTGTGTGTGTGTGTGTGTGTGTATAAGAAAGAAGAAACAGAGAAACAGGACTATGATTTCGACACCACCAGGCAAGGAAGTAAAAGCCCTAAGAAAACACAGGTGGTTGAGACAGGGTCCCTTGCCAAGAGCTTGCTAAGGACGTCAGCAAACGTGGACTTCGTCCCCCTCTCAACAATCTGCTCTACTTGAGACAGAGAAGCCTGGAC